>VXBX01003991.1:2532186-2550790 GCA_013400415.1 Scytalopus superciliaris | reverse complement strand
TAAAAAACGACCTTGAATGGGTTCTCATCTGTCTCTAATGGAGCAGTGGGAAGGTCCATGCAGGAATGGTGGGAACAGTCACGTGATGAATGATATGAGTTCATCCCAACAAAAGAAACAGGACTAGAAAACTCAATTTTGCGACGATCTAAAAAAGGGGGCAGGAATAGTTTTCATATCCCTCCCCCTCGGGGCAGAGGGCTTGGATGGGTGGGACTTCAGAGATCTTCTGCTCACAGGGAAGCAGGTGGGGGACATCTTCAGAGCTTCTCTGGGGACGGGACCCAGATGTAGTGCCCAGACTGGTCCTCAATGATCTGTTTGATTTTGCTGTAAATCTCTTCAAGAGAGTCTCCTTGTACGATGGCTGGAAGAGAACAAGCAAGACCTTGAGCACCAGGCAGCACTGCCCCTTCCCTGCCCTGAGCCACACCAGAGGGCGCGGCCGGCAGGGACTGACCCAGACAGTGTGCCAGAGGAGCTGCAGAGGGCCCTCTGTGGCACAGAGGGTTACAGCAGCACCTCCCCGGATTAGCCAGCGCTGATCCCGGCTGGCAGAGCTCCTCGGTGTGTGCAGGCCTGGCCGGGCTCTCCACACCAGGCTGCTAATCAGCTTTGCAAACTGTGTCAGGCCCCGCACTGGGGCTGCGGGCGGGCCTGGCACCGGCACCGCGGTGAACCGGAGCGAGGGGCTGCAGGGCCGGGGCCGGTCAGTCTGCCCTGAGGTGCTGGGTTTGTCTGCACCCCCTGGCCGGCTGCTGAGGCTCCTCATGTTTGCTGCTTCCTCTGCTGCAGGGTGGGAACTGGGGGCTGCCAGGCTGGGACAGGCCAGGGCATGGCTGCTGCTCCCAGAGAGCAGTGATGGTCCTGCTACTCAGCAGACACAGCACGAAGCACTTCACTGTGCTTCCTGTATCACAGGACATACACATGGAGGTAATCCAGCCTGCCTCTGTACTCTCCAGTGTCTCTGTTGCCTCATTCTAAGTTCCTGGCACAGAACTTGGGACAGTGACCATCTCTCTGCCCATTACCCAGTTCTTTCAACAATACATTTCAGCCAAGAGTGTTCCTTCTCCAGGTCAACCTCAAACTCACCCTCCAAGTGCACAGTGGCAAGCTGAGGGTCTGCAAAACTGCAGCACATCTCCCTGGAAGGACAGCCAAGAGCTCTGGAGCTGCTGCTCAGGACAGGAGGTCTGGGGAAGGCTCTTACCCCATTTCTACCCAGACATTTGCCCATATGAGATCAATTTTTGAAAATGGTTCTGCTTGGGACTTCTCCCAGTGGCTGTTAGGTGGGTAATACAAGGTTTGGCAGGATTATGACTCCTCAGCTTTAGAAGAAACAGTTCCTACATTGGAGAAAAGATGGAAGACCAGTTTCTCTGCGTCTTTGCGTGCCCATGATTTTCCAGAATTAATCATGTTACAAACATTAGTTCCTTAATGCACAAGGATGTTTGTGTCATGAGCAGCTCATCTCTACAGCCACAAAGTGCCAGCAGCCTCTGACTGGCTCTTCAGCAAAGACTACTTAGGAAGTGAGCCAAACTTCCAGTCTTTTTTGGGAGATGTTTTGTAATAAATCAGGACAGTCTCCACTATTTAGGTCACTAATTTTTTATCTTTCCTCTTTAAAAATGACTCTTCTCTTTTTGAAAATGCTCCCCTTTTCCTCATGCAGGGAGTTTATTGCCTGCAGACTTGTAGCACCCTGAGTGTCTGCTGTGCTTCCCCTGCCTGGGGATTTTTTAGCATTATTAAAGTTGGCAATAAGCTTTCACAAACTCGGAAAATCCTGCCTGACAACTTGTCTCCTTCTCTACAGCTGGTTTACTCTTATCCACTGATCCTGGAGCGGTTTTCCCCTTGCAGAGCCCTCCTGGCAAAGTGCCATTGCTTTTTTGCTTTGATGAAGCTGGACATTTTCCCATGACCCTGCAGTATGACAGTGCTGGTAGAGAGGTCACAGCTGCCAGATGGAAAAATGAAATAAATCAGACACAAGCCTGCTCAGGACACTCACCTGTAAAATACTCTCCAAACTCTTGCTCGAGTTTCATGGCTTTATCAAAGACCTTGTTGGCCTGTTCATATGTCTGTCTCCTGTTCATCTCCCTGCCATGCACAAAAAAAGAGAAACTTGTAGCTCTTTTTCTTAGCAATGAACAGAAGCAAAAATAGCCCATGGAGCCAGGGTGCCTGGGAATCCTCTGCTCACAGGAATGGAAGCCATTCAGGACCCAGCTTTCAAAGGCAGGGCCCTTCCCCACACACTCCAGGCTGCCTTGGCACTTCATCTCAGCTTCCATTAGTTCTTCCCATTGTCACCACCTCCCCCCACCAAAGCCCATAAGTGAACTCAAATCCAGACAATTCCCTGAATTTGCAAGACTACTGCAGAAGCCTCCCTGCTTTTCCAGAGCCTCTCACCACCCTCCTTGCCTAGGTTTCCTCATCTTCATAAAACACCCAAATAAGCAAATTGACCCCTTCTGCCTCAAGAAGGGGTTTTCCCAGTGCCCTTGCTGCCAGCAGGGTCTCTTCTGACCTCAATCTCAAGCTATCAAATCTCCACACAGATAATGTTCCCTGCTGCTGCTGCTGCTCCTCGAAGAGTTGCAAGCTCAGCTCTTACATCCTTTCCAGCCTGCACTACCCAGGGCCAGGCATGACAGGACAGGCAGGAGGTTCCACTTAGGCACACAGCAAGCACCTCCTCTCTGCTCCCCAGGGCTGTCCAGGCTCAGCCACCATCCAGCTGTGATGTAGCACTACGGGCTCTCAACAGCTCTTCTGACTGGACTTGGGGCCCAGGTGAGCAGCTCACACCAGGCACATTAGGGAGCATTTTTAGATTTCCCCTGGATGATCCTCTTTGGGACAAATGAGAGGCTTTAAGCCAGAGAAATCCATGAAGCCTGGAAGCACTACACTGTTAGATGTGGAGGGATACCATACAGACGGCAACAGGCTCAGCTCCTTCTAACAAGGGACAATTTCAGCACCAGAAGCAACCTCTGCTGCTTTCTAAAAAGCACAGGCAGGAGACACAGACCCCCAACGTGCCAGAGCTCCTGGCCCCGGAGAGGCACCGAACACGGTGCTGCACTTACATGAGAGCTTCAATGGATTTTGGTTTGATGAAAATGGCAATGGGATAAAGTTGTGCTTGTCGCAACCTCTTGATAGCATTGCCAGACACATCCAGGATGCAGTGTTTCCCCTGGAAAGGAGACAGCTGGGATCAGACCTGCCCACACAGTCTGCTGTGTGCAGAAAACAGCTTGCTCATACAGATGTGCTTACAAAGGAGAGGAGCCATAGAGAAGAAACCCCAGTCCTGAGACACAAGCCAGCTCCGTGGCCTCACATTCCTGCCTGCTCAGGGCAGGACAGCAGCAATGCAAAGGGACTGGACAAGTGAAACAATTTACAAGCCCTTGGTGACTCCAGCACTCCTGCAAAGGGACACTGCTGCTTTGAGAGCAGCCAGGGACCTTTGAGCTGTGAGCTCCCAAGTACAAGGCTGGTGCCACCAGTGCTGGGCTTCTGGGCGGAGTTTGGATGACAGAGGTATGACACTGAGGTAGAGTCACACATCTGAGAAAAGCAGCCTCATGGCTTGGCAGGACTCAAGGGAGGAGAGGCTTGTGCCGTGCTTGCTTAATGTGGTTACAGCCCTTCATTAACAGCACAGGGAAAGGAGAGCAACTGCCAAATGTGTACAGGTTTGGGCTGGATGTGTCCCAGTCCCAGGGGTGCCACCTGACACTCACCCTCTCTGCCACTGCTCGCACTGACTGAATGCTGGTCCCATAGAGATTGTCATTGAACTGCCCAGCCTCTATGAACTTGTTGTCCTGGATGTCTTTCTCCATCTGTTCCCGGGATACGACAAAGTGATAGTCCTGTCCGTCCACCTCGTTCTCACGCCGAGGCCTGGTAGTGTCTGGAGGAGAGTGGGCAGTAAGAGTGAACTTGGAGTGACACACACCAAACCAGGAGGGAGAGAACCCACCTGTGCTCCCAGCTCCCTCCCCACGCCGTGGGCGAGACCCACAAGCAGCAGAGCCCCCACTCTCCCCTCCCTGCAGCAAGGACACTGAGTGCCAGCCAGGACTTACGGGGCACGCAGGAACCAAACTTGTGTGGGAATTCCGAGATGAGGTCATCATTAATTCGGTCCTTCGTCGGCCCCAGGATGATCACTGGCCTCGCATAGTGAACTGCAAACAAGAGCCACAACCTGAGGCCCCACCTGTGCTGGGGGCAGCTGACCCTACTGCCACTTTTGGCATCGACCTGCCCTCTCCCTCCTGGCAGTGGGTGCTCTTGTTCACATAGGCACCCAAAGGGGCCTCCTCCATGCAAGTTTATCTCCTCCTGGTCACAGTCAACATCTCCTTCCCATCTGACCCAAACCATCTGCGTGGCCCCGGGGGAGGTGCTGCAGGTCTGCAGGGTTGTGAATCAGCAAAGCTGCTCCTTTGCTTGGGGCAGGAACCAGGCAACCAGGACAGCTGGGTGAGGATGCCACAGAAGTGGGGGAGTGATGGGAGCCCAAGGATCAGATCCAGCTTCTGACAAGGAGAGACCACTGAGGCTAGAAATATTCAGCCTGCAAAAGGGTCTGTAGGGATTGAGCATCAAGCAGGGTTACAGGCTGAGGGCTGGGGGAGGGGGGTTGCTCTGCAGCAGAACTTGGTTTGAGGCAGGAAGGGATAATCCTGTCCTCAGCTGGGGTCTAAAGCCCAGCTCAGTTTTAGCTCCGGATCTCTCCCTTGGTGTTGCAGACCATGTCACAAGTCTTTTCTGTTGATTGAAAAGGGGCAGTTGAGGCCAGGGCAAGCCCAGCAAGGCGGTGTGTACTCCTGGCTCCCGTGCTGGGATGGCAGGAGGAGAGGAGGGCAGCCCGGTCACCCTGGCTGTGCTGTGGACACAGGTGGCCACGCTGGAGCGGGAACGGGGCAGTTCAGCACCAGGACTTACTTTCTTGCCGCGTCACTGGCTCATATGACAGGATGGTGTCTTCTTGTCCTTCTGCAACAGAGCCAGGGAGAGGCAGGTGAGCATTCACAGCAGCTCTCCAGCCACTCTGCACCCACAAGAAGCTGACTCCTGCCCCTCCAGCAGCTCTGGAGATGCTCCAGGCTGCCCACATCCTTCCACCCATGGATGTGGAGCATGATGGGCATGCAGTCAGGCCCTCGAGCCACTTAAATTATTCACATCCCAGCTCTGAGTCAAGCCTCCTCTTTCCCTCCCCACCAGCGCAGGCTCTGGGCCCACTGGAATGTGCTATCCTCCCTGCAGGGTGCATGGCAGGTGTGCTGCAGGTATTTAGAGGACCTGCCAGGGACAAAGGGAGCACCTGCTGCAGCTGGATCCCATGCTCTTGAAGAGGCTTGGGGTCCAGGGATCACCTGCACTACAGACCTGGCCTCTAGCCATTGCTTTCTGCAGCAGGCACCAAGGATGGGCGACCACCACAGACTGGGAACCCACCACCTAGCCTGGGAGCAGAGCTCTGCATCCAGGAGTGAGCAGTGAAGCAGGCAGGTTTGTTCCTGCCCCCACAGCCCCTGCTCTCCCTGGCTCTGAGGAGGGAGCTGGCTGCAGCATCTGTGTCACCAGCAGGAAGGACCAGCCTCCGAACAGAACCACCACAGGGACAAGACAAGATGGAACTGCCAAAATGTGCACACTCATAGACACACACACGTACACAGGGTGGGAGAGCAGGTGAGACACACTTACTGGAACTGCTCTCGCTGTCACTGGTGTTTGATGTCACGCCCTCTGCAAAGCAACCAGAGAGATCCCCTTCAGAAGGAGCATGGGTGGGAGGCACGGGGGTACCACAGCTGTCACCCAGCACTACTGATCCAGGGCAGGACAGCACTGGCCTCCCAAAAAAACCGTGCCCCAGCACCCACTGGGATGATTCTGCGCCACATGGGCAAGGGCGGCATCTTTCACTCTTTGCTGGGAAACGGGACATGCAGGGGGATGCTGGGCTACTCTGGGAGAAGGCAGGGATGCCAGGAAGGGCCTGCCTGGCAGGTGTGGGCTGATGTGGTGGCACTGGGCTTCCCAGGCAGAGGGAAGGCGGAGTGCACAGGGAGGAGGGTGCTGGCAGGGGGAGCAGGTGCAGCATGCACACAGCAGGCAGGGAGGGCACGGCTCCACGCCGGCACAGGGAGAGGGGAGCCTACCTCTGGGGACGGGGCTGGGACGCACAGAGACAAGACACTGACAGGATGGGACAGAGTTTGGGGCTTTGCTTGCACAGGCTGATCCTAGTGCTGCGACCACCCCACAGAGGCTTGCTGGCCACTGCCTGCCCCAGTTGGGCTCTGCACTGGTCAGGGGGTGACAAGCTTGGTGGGGGACTCAGGCCCAGCTGGGAAGGCCATGGGGCTCCCGACAGTGTTGTTTTGCAGCTCTGGGTAGTGGTAACCCAGAAGAAGGTGGGAACACTTCAGAATGCTGTCACCAACCCCTCTCAGAGCAAGCCCGTCATGGTCATGGCCACCTCCCACCCACACTGGCAGTGGCTCTGAGTGCTAAAGCAACAACCAGCCCAGCTAGGAGCAGGAAGAAGAGGATGAGGAGGTACAGCTCACCCTTGGTGCAGCAGGCAGCTCTCAGTTGAGTGCCCTTAGGGCATGGCCAACACGCTCAAGCAAGCTCCTCAATCCTGTCCCACGTGCAGCACTGGCACCTCAAGCCCCACAGCCTCTGCTGGCAGACCTGGGGTCCCCATCAGTGGAGCAGCACCCGTGGGGCTCCTCCTGCCCCACACCCAGAGAAGCACAGCTGCCCCAGCCAGAGCCCGGCCATTCCCCAGGCACCGCCAGCAACAGAAAGGGAACAATGTGCATTGGAATTCAACTTACTCAGGTTCTTTGCTCCATAATAATCGTCACTTAACCCAGGGAAGTCCTGATTTCACAGACAGCAAGAAGGGAGAGAGGGGGAGAGAAGAGAGCGCAGGAAAGGGGAGTCAGAGGGATGGGGGAGACAGAGCCAGACCAGCATTAGTGACAGGAGTGCAGAACGGCCCAGAGCTGCAACTGCAAGTGAGGTTAAATGTTTTCAGAGCTGATGCCATCAGCCCATTGCCAAGTCTCTCCTTGTGCAGTTGCACCCCCCGCCCTGAGCTCACCCTCTCTGCCACAGAGCCCCCAAGGACCACCCTGGGTCTGGGGAGCACAGGGCAGCCCTGGCAGCATGAGCAGTTGCAGCCCCGAGCTGCTGGCACAGGCAGGGAGGGCCCAAGGAGTTTCTCCTTGCAGAACATAATGGCAGGGCACAGCGGCTCTGTACTCCCCCTGGCACAGCCTGGCCACTCTGGGGCCAGGCACAGCAAGCCAGTCCTATAACAGGTAGCAAAGGGACACGTTTTTCCCCACCTGTGTCATCCCAGTGCTTGCAGGGCTGTGGAAATGTGGGGCAGGGACCCTCCCCTGCAAGTTGAGATGGACAGTGGCAGAGCACAGGAAGCTGACTGTGGGCCTGTGACACAGGCTAGTAAGAAGTGTGGCCTGCCACATCCCCATGCTGTATGTCACCTCACTGCAGCGTGGACCAAAAGCAGGGCCTCAGTGAGCCCCCAGCTTCATCATAGAGCTGACTGGAGTCCAGCCATGTGAAGGCACTACTAGAGATACCCAGACACACACACATAACCCTCAGCAGAGACCAGAGGCTTGTGCTGGCTGTTAAGACCACTTGAAGATGGCACCAGCCTGGCACAGGTAGCAGAGGGATGCAGGCAGCACCCAAAGCAGCCCAGACCTCCTGCCTCCATATGATACCCAACACAGCACTAGAGGGGAGAGGATATGCTTGCTGTGCTGCTACTGGGGCAGAGACACTGCTCTGCCTTGCTGAGAGGTGCCAGGACTGCCACAGTCTGGATGCTCACTGAAGGAGTGGATGCCGTTTACCATCCAGGAGGAGGGCCTGGGTTTGGTGAGCAGCTCCAGTGCTGCCCACATCAGGATTTGTGGCAACAAGCTGAATGCCCTGCCTTTGCTGAGTCTCAGGGTGCTGCCAGACAAGAGCTGGGGAACCCCCTACGTCTGCAGCCAGCTACCAAAGATGTGCCTCAGTCACGGGTGGGCAGTTCCTCCACCAGTGGGGTCATGGCTCCCCTGTGGACACAGGGTTTAACCTGCTGGAAAGGCTCTCCAGTGGGAATATGGAGCTGTAAGTCACTTCTAGTGGAGATGGAGCTGGAACCTTCCTAAGCCCTCAGCCCTGACAGGAACAGGAGAAGCTCTGCAGGAGGTAGCCAGCCCCTCGCTGGGAGGGAAGCAGCCCTTGGCAGGCGGAGCGAGGGAGCAGAGCCCGCAGCGGAGGGTGGAGAGCATGGGGAGGCAGAGCAGGGAGTCAGGTGGGTGTAAAGTTGGATGAAAAGATGAAGACACTGAACATGAGAGAAAGAAAGAGAGTGCCAGCCTGCAGCCATTGCTTTTCTTTCAAGCTCTGGTTTCTCCCTAGCTGCTGGCACGACTGTGGAGCACAGACCCAAAATCGAAGGAGGTGCCAGGGCCCCTGGCTATGGGAACGTGCTGAATCTCTTCCCTCAGGGCAGGTCACCTGAGGGTCGCAGGCTTGCCCTCTCTGGCCAGCTGCTACTTACGTTCCTGTCCGCTGCTCTCCTGGGCCAGGTTCTCTTTGCTCTTGTAAAATGGAAACTTTCGAGAGAGGCGAAAACTCTTTTTACGTTTCGTTTTGATCGACTGAAGAACATGGAGATGGAAGGGAGGACAGAAAAAACAATGGTGTTTAACGCATGTGGGAAAAATTAAAATGAAGAGACAACGAGGAGCTGTGTCAGGGCAGTTACCCTCAAATGAAATCATGGAGATTACATGAGAACTGCAATGCAGGAAAAAAATTAAGCATGAAGAAAAACATGTGGTAGGGATGCTGGGAAGCTGACGGGGCAATCAGAAGCTCTGCAGGGGTAGCCAGGCCGTTCTCCCTTGTCGGAATGTTAAGCATTGCTTATGAGGTGTGAGGGCAGCACCCTCATGAGCTGCTTACAGACAGATCCCAGCCACGGGCTCTGCTACCCCACCACTTCAAACAGGAGTCCTTCCCCAGTACTTTTGCACCATCCTGGGCTCCTTCTGCTCAATCCCTACACAGTCATGGAAGGTTTGTGCCAAGCAGATGTGGGCCTGAGGCAGGTCCAGTCATATTGCTCTTTCCTCTGAGATTGTTCAGCTGCCCCCCTAAGAGCTCTGGCTTCTGGGACTCATTCTGCCCTTGCTAGTTACCAGTTCCAGGTGCCCTGCTGAGCCACAGATTGGCACTTACCCTGTTGGACTCAATCATGCCAGTCCTGGCGTGGAACTTCACTGTTTTCAATCGTGCTCTCTCCTTCTTTTCCACCCTGATCAGAAGTTAAAGGAGAGAAATAGCTGCTAGTCCCATGCACATGCCCTCCATGCTGCCCACATGGCACTTCAGGCAGCTCCAGGCACCCTCAGGTGGTGGCCCCACTGGCAAAGGGCAGCTCCTTCCCAGGGAAGGACAGATGTAGAGCTGCCTGCCCAGGCTCTGGCCCATGTCAGCATCTGCAGAAGCAGGAGAGGGGACAAGCCAGCCTTCCCGAGAGGGATGGAGGACAGACCTGAAGGCAAGGGCAGCCAGTTCCTCTGCTGTCTGCAATTTCCCACCTCATGGGACCTGGCTCACAGAGCTGGGCAGGTTGACAGAGAGCACAAGGAGCCGCCCACAGTCACTGCTACAACTCTGCTCTCACTTGGAGCCCCAGACAGGCTAACACCAACTCCCCATCCCCACAGGGACCACAGAGGGGGCTGAACACTCCCCTTCTCACCTGGAGTCTCACCCAGCTTTGGAAAGCATCTCCCTAGGGAGACCTGCACACAGCCCCACCTTGCAGCCAAGGTGCCCTGCACGCTGCACAGCCACAGAGGGGCAGATGGACTGGGACCACAAGGAAATCCCAGCATGAGCAGAGCCCTGAGGGCTGCAGGGCTTGCAGAGGCACCACATGTGACAGCTCCTGCTGACAGACACTCACCTCTTCTTGCTGGGGATGACCCCGATCTGCTCGCTCTCGCCGTGGGGAGTGACGAGCCTGGCTTGCCACCACTCATCATCGGAGGCATTGATGACGTGCAGGATATCCCCGTAGGAGAAGCTGAGCCCCTGGCTGGGCAAGCAACTGTCCCGGGTCCGGTCATAGTCAAACAGGGCTCTGTGGAGGAGCAGAGAGGAGCAATGCCTTCTCTGAGCACAGCAAGGCAGCAGCACTGCCAACCTCCTGGGGCACTGCCACCTTCATACCTCAGAGGATTTAAACCAGAACTCTGCCATGGTGAGCAGTGCTGCCAGACACCAGCACACCCCTCTGCCAGTGACCCAGCACAAGCCCTGAAGTGTGCAATGCAGGAACAACTCACTCCTGACCTCAGCTGCAGGAGTCACATGAACCACAGATGCACTGCAGGCATCTGTGGCTAGTGAGGTGAGGCTCACAGCAGTAGCCTGCAGGAGGGCTGCACCCCACCAGCCCTCTATGGCTGTGGCACCACGGAGCAGAATGGGGAACATCAGACCCCACAGCTGGTGGTTGCACAGGTGGAGACCATCAGACCACCATGGCTTTGAGCACACATTTTATGTACAGGGGTACGTTAGAGTTCAGAGCCTGTGAATTAGGAATGCATCTGAGGGTGTATATATATATATATCTGCTTCCACAACTGATCCTTTTCAGTCTCCTAAATACCTCCCCTGAGAACAGTTTATTTAGTTTAAAATTATCTTCAATATTAAACTAATCAGCTACATACAAGATTTTTTTTTTCACTAAGGAGCAGTAATACTCTTCCTGCACATCCTTAATTACACACAGAATTGCAGCCTGTACCATAAGCTGCTCTCAGTGGCTTTGTGTGCAACTAGTTTTACTATGTCAGATCTCAAACCATGTCTGCTTTGATGCATCAACCTTGGAAAAAGCCAAGCCAAGAGAAGCGTCACTAAAAGTACCACAGCCAGCAGCAGAACCTCTGTGTTTGCTCCTGGGACATTGGCCCTACTTACCCTCCACCAGCCCAACAGGAGCCCAGGCACTGCAAACACTGGCTGGCTGCTAGTTTAATCCGGGCACTAACAAGCCTTCCTCAAGCAGGAGACATCCTCTGCCCTGATCATTACCCCCTTCTACTGTGGGGACTCTGAAAGGGGTCTAAAAGCACACAGTGTAAGCAGAAGGGCTGAGGGGCCACGTGGCAGGTCCCCATGGTGCAGCAGAGCTCCTGCCAGGGGAATGCTGGGCTGTGAAACCTTTTATGACACTTGGGACTGGGTCTTGAATGGAGGTGAGAAGAGAGGCTCTGCCCTGTAGCTTGGGGAGGGCTCTTTGAGGCAAGACCAGATGTGTCCTATGCATCTGGACACATTTAGCCACCAAGTCAGTTCTCCTTTCCCAGCTTGCTCAGGTCTGGGCCAGCTCTCGGACTTAGTCCCTCTGCATGTCAGCACAGCACATTGGAGCTGGCAGCAAAGCACCAATGGGTGCTTTGGCCAGAGGTAAACAAGCATTGCAGGCAGCTCCTGGCCAAAAGATAAGGCTGCCTGTGGCTGGCAGGCTGCTGTGAGGCCATAGCAGCTGGCCAAGGCCCCAGGGAACTGGTCAGGCCGGTTCCCAAACCCAAGGAAGCCCTGCCCACTCCATGCACCCTGCCCTGCAGAGCAGCACTGGGCTCGTGGCTGCTCCCACAGCAGCCAGCGGCATCCCAGGACAAGCACAGCAAGATCTGTGCAAGGGCTGGACACATGCAAAGCCAGCACATGAGGTATGTGCTTCCCCAAGGCATGATGCTTGTGGAGACCAGCCCCTGGCTGTGCTGGTACCCAGGACCCACCGTGTCTGGGTGCTCCCCAGGGTGCAGGGGCCAGACGGCAGCACGGTCGCTCCGCTCTGCCTCCAGGTCAGCTCACAGCACAAAAAGCCAGGAGAGCAGATGGTTTGGCTGGAGGGCAGGGAAGCACTGCCAAGGACTCCCATGGTTTCCTCCTGGTGCCCAGGCACAATGCCTGCCTGACCTCCATCCCTACCCGGCACAGTCCCAGTGCTGGCAGACTTTGCCCTGCAGCAGTGCAGGCAGGTGACAGGGAGAACATGAACCTGCCTTGACCCTGCCCATGCTGCACAGCTGCAGCTCCAGCACCCCAAATCAGTTCCAGCAGGCACTTGGGGTGCACAGCTCCAGCCCACTGACAGCACACAGGATGCAATGCAGCCACACGGGGCTGACTCAAGCAGTTGGGTAGCAAGTCCTGTAATTGATGTCCTGTCCACAGCACAGCAGTTCAGCTGGTTTCGGGTAAACTGTGCTTGAAACTACCCCGCCCAAAAGGGCTGGGGCAGCCTGGGCACCCAGCAGTTTTTGCAAGCACATTTGCAGGGTGTGTGTCGACCAGAGTTGGAGTGTGTTGTGAAGAGCCACACTGGGGGAAAGCTCTCCCCTGAGATACCCTCTCAGCAAGGCACTGCCTGCTCCACTGGGTATGTGTGAGGGCACACAGCACTGTGGAGGCCTCTAAAGCCACATGGAGAGACTCACCAAGGGATAAGAGATGCTACGAGCAACATGGAGGCAACAGACAGCTCTCTGGGTCACAAGAATACTTCAATACACATAGCACCTTTCCAGGCAGGGAACAGGCTCAACTCAAGCTGGACCCAGGCTAAACCCTCCTCCACACATGAGGGTGTCCACAGGACAGCAGGGGAACGATGACAGGAATAGCAAGATGATGTTTATTCAACACAGCACCCATCTTGTCACACACCCCCAGGAAAGTCCCAAGATACCAAAACCAAGCAAGCTGCCTGCAGAGACTTGTGGGAAGGTGTGAATTGCAAGAACCCAGAGCTGCAGCTCTCCCCTCCTGTCAGGCCAGGCTTAAATCATGTCCACCATGCTTGAAGACCCTCTGCATGGGGAAGCCATGCAGTGGAAGATGGAGGCTGAGGCTCATGCAGACTCAGCCCCTGCCACCCTTCTCACAGGGAAGGAGAAGCATGCCCTGCTCCTGCCAGCTCCACCTGCAATAGGCTGTGCAGGGTGAGGATTTACAGGATTATTTTAATTACCAAGTTAAAATTACTCATTAGCTGGCATTGTGGCAGGCAGGAGGTGGCAGGAGGCAGGCAGCAAGCAGGGGCTGTCCTGACTGCACAGAACTCACAGCAGTTGGAGCTGCATGGCTGTTTAACTCTTGCCTATCCCATGCCTGGCTCCAGACCACAAGTGCATTGAGGGCTCAGAGCAATAATCCTCCTAAGAGCTCATCCAGCCAGATCCTGCCACAGGAGTGGCAGGAGGAGACAAGGAGAAGCCTGTTATCTGGGAGGGGTTCAAACAGGGCACCCTGAAAGCTGTCTGGGGCAGAAGTAGGACTGGATGCCCATCATTTTTCTGCTTTCCAGTGGTCTTCAGTGGGTTGGCCTGGCCATCAGCCCCTTAGGGCTCTGCAGAGAAACCAATGCTTTCCAAAACAGAGCAGCCCTTGGAAGAGGCACTCAACTGCAGAGCTCCCAGCACTGGCAACCCAGTGCAAGAGCACCGCTCTCCCTTCTGCACCCTCTGGGCTTCATGGTGCATCTGTGACACTCACTGCCCTGGCCTCTGAGACATTGTCCTCAGAGATGCTGCACAGCCATCTGAATGATGCTGAACCATCCCACCCTGCACCCTGTCCTGTGGGCATATACCCTCCCATCTGTCTCCTGCTGCTGGGAGCAAGGGGGTGCTGAGCCTTACCGGACATAAAGGGATCTCTTCTCGCTTGTCCGGAGCGAGCCGGAGCCGGAGCTCATGCTGCTGTTCATCATCTGCTCCCTCAGGTCATGGATCTTTGACTCGAAGCGGCTGTACTCTGTGGGGAGAGGGGTGGTCAGTGCAGGCAGATTTGCTCCTGGGCTGATCCCTGCACCGAGCAGGGCACAGCTGGTGAGTGCCAAGAGAGGCCTGTACACCAGGCATCTTGCCCGTGAGCCTGTCTGTCCCTGCACATGAGGTTACAGCACTCTGCAGGAGTCCAGGCAGGGTACCAGCTGCTCCCAACCCCACCCCAAACACCCACAGAGGCAGCTCAGGCAAGAGCTGTCGAACCCTCCACTGCTACCAAGCTGCAGCAACATGAGGAAAGGGCTTGGTAGGCCTCAGCAAGCTTATGACCTACAGAGCAGTTCAAAACAGGCAGATAGAGTGACAGCCCCTCTAGGAGACCATCACCCACCAGCTGGAGCAGCAAGACATGACTGCAGCCACTGGGGAGGTTCCCACCTACCGCTCTGTTGGCAGCAGAGCCCCTCTCCCTAGCAGGCATGGGGAAGGTGAACAAAACACAGCCCTCACCTTTGGAAGGGGAGTGAGGTGGAGGAATTCACCTTTTACTCCTACATACCGGGGCAGAGACCTGCAGGAACAGCTGAGGGGACCCTCCAGAAGCGGCTGGCACCTCCCTGTCAGGAGGCTGGGCAGGAGCAGCCGCCACCTCAGCACCCGCCCCGTGCCGCGCCAGCCCGACCTTCAGCCGGGTGTAAAGGTCGGACCTACACACAGAGGGTGGAGGCACCAAGCGTCCCTACCCAGGGCCAAGCGAAAGCCTGCCAGGGTGACGAGCAACTGCGGCACCAGGGAAGCTCCCAGCACTGCCACAGCCCAACCTATCAGATCTCCCCTCACACACTTGATTTTGTCCCTTGGGCATATGCTGCAGTTACTGGTGAGAGAGGACCAGCCTCATCTCTGCTGTAAGACTTGCCTAGAAAGTGTCGTCCACAACCCAGCAGTTTAGAGGTGGTTTGAGTTTTAATTTTGGGGTGGGAAACACAGCAGCTCAGCTGTGGAGGCAAGCACTTGCTGCAGAGCAAAGCCCTGGCCATGCTGGGACTGTGCCAGCTGATATCGGCCTGTGGAGCTGCATCACACTGCGATGCACATTGTGGAGCAGCAACACTGCTCTGTGGGCTGTGTTTGGGAACCAGCCCCTCTCCTGTGGACTCTTGGTGCAGGCAGATGAAGGGTTGGGGTTATGGGATGATGCAGCTGCAGCTGAGCATTTCCTGACTCTCCAGCTGGACCTGCATGGGTATCAACATCCTGCACCCAGTTGCCAAAGATGCATTTTTACTCAAAGATTGGAAAAAAAACCAAACTGCCATGTGGCACAAAGAAACTTCCCATGGAGCCCCTTCCCCTGCCATGCAACATCCAAAGGTGCTGCAACACTAACCAGGGTCAACTGCTTAACATGGAGATCATCAAAGCCCTGGCTAACACACTGCCCCACCTGCCTTCCTGCTGGCAGAGGAAAACACAGAAGCAGCAAGGCATGGGCAAGGCTTATTTTATAAGAAAACTGAATTCTGACACCAAAGCAGCACCAACGTTTTACAGAGCTCCCAGTGGAGGGAAGTGAGCTTCATCCTGCTCCACACCTCTTGCCCCACGCAGCTCATTATGCCCCAGGATGCCCAAAAGCTCTTATAACCCGGAGGAGAGTCCATCAGAAGTGGGTACAGCTGCTTCATAAACCCCCTTTGGTACAGAACGGCTATTTCCCCCAGAAAGCACCACTATAACCCCTGCCCCCAGGTGAGTCCTCCCAAATGCTGCTCGGGGCACAGATTTTCTGCACACCCCACACCTAAGGGACCACTGCTCCCACTACACAGTCTCACATTCCTCTTGTGCCACTCTTCTTCAGAAGAAGCCTGGTGTGGAGGATGCACTGCTCAGGACTGGGCAGGAAACACAAGGCAAAAGGAGGTTTATCCACCACTAGCATCAGGGTGGGGGTGTCAAGAGGGGAACCTTGGGGTGTAATTGTCCTGCCAGCAACTGCATAGGCATTTCCTGAATGCAGCCCAAGGGCAGAGCTCTCAAATGCCCACCTCGGCTGAGGCATTACATAGAAAGGGACTTCCAAAATTTTGCAGAACTGGCCACACAGCTTGGAGGGGTGGAAAAAGCCCACTGGCATAACTAGAAGCACAAACTAGGCTGGTAGTGGCAAACTGAAGAAGGACACGAGCTACTCTGGCTTTATCCTCTGGAGGTGAACACAGTCCTGCCCCAGGAAGGATCTCCCAAGGAGACACCAACCCACACTTGCCTCAACTGTGGGAGGGCACAGAATGGAGAAGCAGCAGTCCCAAAGCAAACTCACCACCTCCCTCCCAGAGCAGAGGAAGCAAGATTACCCTGGGATCAGGCATGGGATGCTCCCAGCTGCCACCAGCACCCTCTTTGCTGAATGCTAGAACAGTCTCTGAGACAACCCCCAGCAGATCACCCCCAGCAAGCACTTTGCTCCCTAGCTTTGAGCCACCACGTCTCTGCATGCTGGAAGATCTCCCGTGCAGCTGAAGCTCTCCCAGGAAGCCTGCCCATGGTACAGCAGGGAGGCGAGCCATGGCTGATCCCCATGGGATCAGGTGTTGAATGTTCAGGACATGCTTATCAAGACTGAAAAGTATGTAACAGGTGACCCAGCACCTCTTGCCCTGAGTGCCATCGCGACGCTGTGCTGGGATGTTTGCTCTCTTCACTCAGCAACTCGATAAAAACACAGCTCTACCCTCCCACTGCTCTTGTTTTCCCAGGGTGAGGGTGCTCCTGAGGCTGGGCCTGATTCTGTCCCATGGGGTGATCTTGGTGCTGGGGGCACAGTACAGCCCTGCACCCCTGAGTGCAGACTGCAGACCATCATCACGGGTCACCTGCCTGCCCCAAGATCCCCAGAACGAGCACACATGTGTGACACACATGCAAACATGCCCAACAGAGCCAACAAAGCAGTGGGGCTGCAGCTGATTCCTGGGTACCAGGAGACAGCACAAAGGAGAAGGTGCTGGTAGAGAGGGGAGCTGCATTGGAGAGCAAACCCTGAGCGTGCACAAAGCCCTGCATGTATGTGTGCCCTCTCTCTCCAGTATCCAAAGACTCCTGTCCATGCCTGGGCAGGCTCTGCTGGGCCATCAGATGCTTAGCCACAGGCTTCAGCCCAATCACCTGCAAACACTACCCACAGCTTCAGTCTCACATTTTAGTGCTGGGTTAAAGTACAGGCACCTCCTTCCGCAGGCCCAGGTGAGCAGAAAGGAGCACGGCCATAGAAAGAGCTTGGAAGACTTCAGAAGTCATTGCACAGCCCTGGCGCTTCCCTTTGAGCAGCCAGCTCAGAGAAATGCCATCACGTGAGTTTTTGTATTTTCAGGTGAGAAATATTAAAGCTCAGTTGTGTGGGGTGTGAGAAAGGGGAACTGCCAAACCCAAGCATAGGCAATAGCAGCAGGCAAAGGTCAGAGGGAGAAGTGCTCAGAGGGAAGGGACCTCTCAAAAACTCAGAGGAACCACCACTCCTCCTCCTCAACAGCAGGCAGCAGTTGTCAAAAGCACTGCACCAGGTGCACAAGAAGAAAGGCAGGACAGCAGTTCCTCTTTCTAGCCTTCCTTGGTTTGGTCTTTTTGCTTCTTTTCCCTACTAGTGCCTGGCAGGAGAGCACAGTGAGGGCCCCTCACCCCCTGAGACCTGCACAAGCAGCCTCTCTGCCCCCCTGGAGCCCCAGCAAAGTCGGGCACAGAGCACATGTGCTCTCATCCAGCACCCCAAGGCAAACCCCACCCACGCTCAAGTACCAGAGACAGGTGCCATCCTCTGCTCCTGTTAGCAGGTAGGAACTCCCCAAATCCCCTTTCCACCAGCATCTCCTCCTTTGGGCATCCTACAATCTCGCTCTCTCACTCTCCCCACAGGGACGATGAACACAGAAAAGACAAACATCTGGGATCACATGTTCCCTGGAGGGAGCCCAGCCTCACCCACACCTGGGAGACCTTTCTCCATGGCTTTCCAGCCTCTGGAGCACTGAGAACAACTTCCAAGACCCAGCAGCCTGTATCCCACGGGACCAACGCTGCTTTCTGGGATGACTGCAGCTTGTGTGCCGGGTGCTGCTGCCCACACACACCAGGAGCCATCCCGGACCCGGAAAGCCACCAGCTACACAGCATTGACGTTTCCGCCTCGGTCTAAAGGGGTTTCAAAACATTTTGTCCTGTTTGACATTTAAGAACCGCTCTTGGTTGGTGTATTTGCCAAATCTCAAGTGGCAAAGGGAGCCAGAAATACAAGAACATTAAGTGCTTCCTGGAAAGAAAGAAAGACCAAAAGAAAAAAAAACAAAACCAAAACAAACAAACCCCACACCCTGAGCAGCACTAGTGACTCCGATGGCCCGTGCCACGGGACAGGGAGGCACCGCAGGGATAGGCACCAGCAGGACAGTGCCTGGGACAGACAAAGGGGCGGCACACTGGCCTCCTTGGACGGGACCAGAGCCACGGGGGGAAAAGCCAGCGGGGCTCAGGAGAGACACCTTTCCCAAGGGCCGGGAATGCATCCCAGCACGTGTGCACGGTGCCGCCCGGCACACGGGGCAGCGCCGGGGCCGTCCCCGGGCCCCTCGCTGGCCGGGGCACGGTGGGGGGCGATCCCCCCAGCGCAGGGGCCGCGCTGCGGGCAGGGG
>VXBX01003991.1:2499938-2531655 GCA_013400415.1 Scytalopus superciliaris | reverse complement strand
CGGTACCTCCGGTGCCCACGGTCGCGGTGGGTCATCACCCTGCCACCGTGCCCCCAGCGCCACGCCTCGTGCTGGCACTTCCAGTACCGCGACCTCCAGTGCCCCCATTCCCGGTGCCTGCCCAACCGGGCTGCCCCCACCGCACGCACCCCAGTGTCCACATCCGCGCTGGGCATGCATCCCATGGAACTGTGTCCGGGGTGCCAGGGGACAGGGGTCCTGTGGGTGCCCGCCCGGGGCTGGGGGAGCTCATGGAGGGGCGGTGGGTGCCCCACCTACTCACCGAGAGGATACGGTCGCCCCTCCGCAGCTCCCCGCTGAGGTCGGCAGGGCCTCCAGCCAGGATGAAGGACACAAAGATCCCCTCACCATCTTCCCCTCCAACAATGTTGAAGCCCAGGCCAGTGGAGCCTTTGTGCAGGATGATTTTACGGGGCTCCCTGAAAGGACAGGTAAGGGACAAGGAGACATCAGGGTGAGGTGAGGAGCAGCAAAGCTGGTGACAGGCTTGTCTGTGTCAGGGCTTCCTAGCACATTGGTGGGACTGGAGTCACCCAAGTGCAGCCTGGCGTGACTCAGCCCTCAGCACTGGGGAGGCAGATAGACCAAAAGAGGTGAGGGCCAGTGTGACATGAGACAGAGCATGGACAGAGACAGAGAATCTACTGTGAAATTACACACAGAAACACTGAACTGCATAGTGGCATCAGATGCTGTGAGCCTGGGCATTAAGGATGGCACAGCCATGCCAGGAGAGTGGGAACAAGCCCCTCCACAGCACAGCAAGTGTGCCTGCAACTCCAATGCCTCAGACCCTGCACAGCGCAACAAAGTCCTAAATTTTTTGAAGATGACTTAATTCTTTCACAGCTCAAACAATAGGCAGGCAAAGGCAGAAAGACTGCCTGGCATCACAAAACTCCTGCATCGATTTTCATCTGCGAGACAAACCCAGTGTGATGGGAACAACAGCAGCTCTCAGCTCAAAATCTGGATGAAAATAAGAAGGAATAAATGAAGGCAGACAATTAGCACAGGCTGGTGATGACTGTCAGCCAACATGACATTGAGGACCATCAGTGCATCCACTGTGGCTGGATCCTGGGCATTTCCTTGGGTACCAGATGGCTCAAGGGCCTGACAGTGAGCTCAGCAGCTTGATCAACCCTGCACTTGTCAGGTATCAGAGGGAGATCTCTGGGATGCAGTAGGAGAGACGCTGGAGCACCACACATAGCACTGACTGAAGGCACACAAGGTAGACCCTAAAATGCCATAGGCAGACTTGTGCTAAGTGGACTCTCGGGCACTAGAGCTGTGGGGGGGCTGGCCCAGCCATCCCCCTGACTGCCAACAGACAGGGAAGCAACGGGGCTCAGGCAGCTTGACCAGAGGGGGGACTCAGGGGAAGGCTGGAGCATCACTGCCATCACTTGGGCAGATGGGGGAAGGTTTTAGTGCTTTAATGGATGCAGGTGTGAGGATTTACCTCCAGGGATGTCTGCCAGCATCCCAGCAAAAGTCTTCCACCATCCTTCCCTGTGGGGGAGTCCTGATGGGCTGAATTGTCACTTAGCTCCAGGCAAGCATCTCATAAGGAGCAGTAGGAGCAGGAAACGGATAGACAGAAGTGCAGGATGCCTTGTGAGAAGGTCTTGGTGAGCTCCTGCCCTGCCCAGACTCTTGGCTCAGCACATCCCAGCTCTCCCAGCTTCCCCAGACACTCCTCTCCCCGTCCCCATGCCTCCCACCAGGCACAGCATCCTGGTCTCCTATCTCTGGTCACACTTGCTCCTGTGTCCTCACTGCTGCCTGGAAGGGGACAGGACCAGGTGTCCCCTGTAGGACATGGATGAGGAGACATTGGCAGTGACCACTGTCGTGTGGCAGGCTCTGCTGGCAGCACTGGCTGCGAGGCACGAGGGGCAGGAATGTTCCAAATGCTCTGTGCAGTGACTGCTCCACAATGCCTGTCTCTGCCTTTCAACAGCTGCTGGGCCAGTGGCTTCCCTGACCCATACACAGGGTTTTTTCTGGAAGTGATGAAAGGATACAGCCTTTGCTCTGCTAGTCTCTGCAGGCTTAACTCCTTCCTGCCTCTCTGCAGGCGTTGGCAGCATGGTCATGACTCAGGGGAGCACTGAAGCGAGAGCAAATTCTAGCCTGGCTTCCCATGCTTGTAGCTCCACACACACTGCATCACTGCAGCCCCTTGCCTTCAAATACAGAGGCATGGCAGAGTCCTAACTCCAGCTATGCACTTCTGATAGAGACTGAATCCACCTTGGGACTTTCAGAAAATACCTGCTTATCTTTATGGCCTTTGGATGCATTTGAGGTCTGAGCCAAGCAGCGCTCAGGACTCAGCTGGACCATAGCATGGGTCTGGGATGCACCAGGACCAGGAGGAGACCAGGGAAACATCATGGAAACATTGGGGTCCAATGATGCTCAACCAGTGGGATCAAAATATGCTCAACCCCAAGTCTTCAAGAAGCCACCAGTGCTTGGCTCAGGGGCAGTTGTGAGGGGTCAAGGAGGGCTGCAGCTACCAGTCCCTCCGCAGCAAAGTCCGTGCCCAGGGATAGAGTTCTTTCAGGGGAAGAAATAGGTCAGATTTCTGGGTCTGCAAACACTGCTTCCAACCAGGAGATGAACTTGCTCTTTCCCATGGGTTTTGCTGCTGTCCAAGCAGTGTGCAGGAACCACCGCCGCAACTCAGTCTGGAGGGAAGCATGTCCAGCACCCATAGGACTAGACACTTTGATAGAAAGTAGAGAGATACTACAGGGATGAAGAGAGGAAATGAAGCCCCACATAGGTACATCACAGGTCTCAATCACGACATGCACTCTCAGCTTCCATCCTCCTCCCATGAGGCAGGACATGGATCCTGCAAGCAAATCCATGCTGAATGTCGCAGTGCTAACACTGGGACCTTGGCACAGTGGCTGCAGGATCCTGAGGGGCTGTGCTGGGTCTGCGTTGCAGTGATGGAGCTCACTGGAAAACAGATTGTTTGGTCCCCAGCCCTTGGTATTGCAGCACATAAAGGTCACTGGAGCCACGTCCACATCTAAGAAGCACTTGTGTCCATGGCAGGGGAAGAGACTGGATAATAGACCTCTCCTTTTCCTAGGGAATGGCTGGCAAGATCCTCATGGTAGACAGCTGCTTTTTCAGGGGAGCTGCCACTTGTCCCCATGCCAGTAAGTCTTATTTGGACCACATTGGTCCCAGAGCACTGTCTTGTTGATGCACAAGCCAACAGACCCTCAGCGATGAAGCTGTCCTGGGGGGGTCAGTGATGCACATGAGGCTTTCAGCACCGTCCTGGGATGGATGAGGGAGGTGCTGAGCCCACCACTGGCTGTGAATCTATTTGGGGAGCAGGGGGCTGTGGCTGGGCACAGTGGTCCAGTGGTGCCAGCCTGTCTGCAGTGTGGCCCTCCACAAGGCAGCACCATCCTCTAGTGGCCACCAGCACGTGCTGCACCAGGACCACTGCCAAGACATCACGGTGCTGTTGCCTAAAATTCGCCATTGCCACTGCCAAGCCACTGCTGAGCCATCACTGTGCCACTGCCACTGGCTACATCCAGCCTAGGCTGGGCTGCTCTCTCCACTCTCTAGCCTACAAGTAAGAATGTTGGCATGTGTAAGAAGGGACACCCTGGCAGGACCAGGGTTCCTGATGTGTTTTCCTAGTGCTGGGACTCAGTCCCTTCTATAGTGCAATATAATGGCAGAAAGCACTGCTCCTGCCTGTGGCATCATCCTCCAGTGCCATGACAGCACAGGAGTTGCTACACCTGGTGAGGATGCAGCACCAGAAACAGGCTGTAGAATTGGCATCACTGGTACTGAGACCAGGTGGGAGAGATGGAAGCCAGTGCTGCTCAGGTAACTGAGGCACCCGGCCATGGCTGAGCACCAAGAAAAGAGAAATCCCTGTGACAAAGACGAGTGCAGCCACTCTCCAGGAGGACAGCAAACCTGACAGAGGATGGAAAGTCAGGATCTCCCACTCCAGCATCCACCACAGACCTGCAGAATGGGAGAATCCCAGACAAAGATATCTTCCACTGTGAACACAACCCCAAAGTCAGCCTGTGATCTTGTTCCAGTGCAGAGCCAGCCCTAAGCCTAAATCCAGTGTTGGTCCTTAGAATACAGCCTAAGCCTTACAGATCTGGCCCTAGGCTACCAAATCCAGAGGAGGCTCAACATTGGCCCCGAGGTTGTGGCAATCAGAGTTAAAGCTGTTAGCCTGGGCAAGCAGAGCAAGATCTGCCAGATCTTCCTTTCTCATTCTCAGCTTGAGGCTTTGAAAAAGTTTTATACCACATTTAAGCACAGAGCAGTATCTTCTTTGTGCTCCTCTTTAATTCCTGGGTTCTGGAAACAAACCTGCTCACGCAGAGTAAATTATTCTAGTGGGGCAAAGGGGGCTGTGGCAGGGCTGGGCAGGGGGCTGTCAAGCCCAGGGCTGGCAGCCATTGACATGGCACCTGGGAGAAGGTGGGTTGGGATGCTGGTCTCAGGGAGTGTGGGAGGAGGAGCCCCACTTATTTGCAAGGCTGTGCTCCCCCCAGCCCTTCATGCCCAGCACAGCTCCCATTAGGGGCATCCTGGGAGCCTGTGGCACTGCTGGCACTATAAGGGCAGGGAACACGTATTCCAGATATTGTAAAACAAGCAAGGGAACGAAGCTGAAACGCAGATGTGTAAAGCCTGTGAAAGAGCAGCAGCAGGAATGGGGAGGGAGTGGATGCAGCAAGCCAGGGATTGATACAGCAGGGCTGGTCCCAGGGGAATGAGCACAGAGCTCATTATGGGGCCTCAAGCTCTGCACCATGCGCTGACAGGCTTTTGGCCAAGGCTCTGCACCAGCAGTGGGGATGATGTCGAGCCACCAGAGAGGGAAGGAGAGGGATCAGGGGTTAGGGATGCTCATGCCTAGTACTCACCTGGTGAAGTCATCGTCTCCAATCATGTGCCGAGGAATAGGCGAGTACCGGGATGGAGTCACCTGGGGAGGGACGGGATAGGCAGGCTTGCTCTCAACGCTGCCCAGGTAGCCCAGACTGGAGTTATGGCTTATGTGGTTGTCAGCCAAAGCTGAGAAGGCTGCAGGGGAGGAGAAGGTCATCAGGAGCAGAAATCTATACACAATGAGGACATGGAGAGCAGCCCAGCATTACTTGCCAGGCCAGCACACTCCATGCCCCCCAGCCCCCGTGCCCAGCGGCCGCGCCAGTGCCCAGCGGCGTACGTACTGCTGGCGTAGTCGGGGGGCGCGTACATGTCGTTGAGGTGGATGTTGCCAGGCTTGGCCACTTTCAGGTACACCATGTCTGAGGTGTTCTTCAGGGCAGCCACTGCCTCCTCATGCCGCACGTCCTGCAGGTTTGTGTTATTCACCTGCCGGAAGGAAAGGGCTGGGTGACATGGCTGAACAGGAGGGCAGGGACCAATGCAGTCCTGTGGGAGGGGAGCAGTTTTCCATAGGGTAGGTCCTGCAATAGCTCCAGACACAGGGTCCTATCTCTTTGGGTTTGGCCCTCCTACCTGCAGCCAGTACTGTGCCTGCCCCTCCCAGAGCACCATCCCAGTGGGGACCCAGGGATGGGGCATGAGAGTACTGGCAGCAGGAGTGTTGGGGTTCAGGATCAACACTGCAGCATGGTGGAGCCTGCCCAACTTCACCTCACAACTGGCTGTGGCCACAGGGCTTACCGCAAGCAGCCGGTCCCCGATCTGCAGGCGCCCGTCCTTTTGGGCAGCACCTCCCTCGATGATCTTGGTGATGTAGATGCTGTTGTCCCCAGGGATGTGTTGGTTCCCAATGCCCCCTGCAATGCTGAAGCCCAGGCCTGAGGGGGAGTGAGAGGACAAGTGAAGGACAGAGAGACAGACCGAATTCCAGGCTGGCACCCAGCCCCTCTGCCTCACTGGGCTTCCCACTCTGTCCCAAACCCAGCAGACAATGGGCCACCCTGCTGCTGCCTGGAGCCAGCCCAGCCACCACTAACTGCACTGTCCCATACCCTGTGCCCCATAGCATCCCATGCTCCTAGGTCACCCCACAGCATCCTGCACTGCAGCAGTGCCACCTTGCATCCCACATCCCCCAGGATGCTGTCCTGCATCTCACAGCATGTCCCACCAAGGGGTCACCCCATGCTGTCCTGCGGGGCACCCCAGTCAAGTGATCAGAGTGAAGGGTTCACCTTTGGGGCCCTTCATCAGGTTAACCTCCATGATGGTCTCTGGCGGGGGCTGCCGGCGCCGCACCACGAGCCGCACCACGGGGCCCGCTTCCTTCAGGGCCTCCACAGCTTTGCTGTGCACAACCTCGGAGACATCCACGTCGTTCACCCGCAGCACGCAGTCATTCACCCTGTGGGCACAGTATGGCCCTGAGCTCTCCTGGGAAACCACCAGCCCATGCCACCCTCCCCTGGTCACATCTGCGACCCTCCTCCAGGCACACAAAGCAGAGCTGCTTGAGCTGGCCAGATCCTGCCTTGCTGGGGGGAGAGCGAGGTCTGGTGGAAGTGAGGCTGGTGCCCATGGTGCAACGCTGATGGAGACAGGATATGAGAGGAAAGGCTGGATCCTGCCCTGGGCTATGGTGGGAAGGATGGGAGCAGGAACCTGGCAGAGGGAGGGGAGGAGAGGTGGCTACAGACAGGTGACTGGTGGCCAGGGCTAAGGAGCATCCCTGCACTGAGAGGATCTGGCTGTGGGGAAGAGACAGTGGGGACCAGGGCCCATGGCAGGGGAGGGGGCTAGGCCTAGAGGGTCCGTGCAGAGATCCTGGGTGACACCCTGGTGGAGCTGCTCCCCCAACCCTGTACTCACCCTAGACGGCCATCCATGGCTGCTGCTCCCCCGGGGATAATCTTGGTGATGAAGATACCCGGGTCATCTGGAACATGGGGGTTGTCGATTCCTCCTGCTATGCTGAAGCCGAGGCCGGAGTTACCCTGCGGGAAATCAAACGCCGCGTCTTTCCCCCATGGGCAACCGCTCGCTGCCGGCGCTCCTGAAATGGTTCCCCTCAGCTGCGGGACTGTCTGGGGCACAGGAGCCCTGACAGCATCTGTCCCACCCCAGGGTGGCTGTCCCAGGGGGCAGAGGGACGTGCGGCTGGAGGAGAGGCCAGTGTTCATCAGTCAAGCGCTCGGCGCAGCAGCGTGGAGCACTGAACAGATGGAGTGGGAGAGTGGGAGCCGCTGAGGACCTCCCTCACCACCGCGTCTCCACGGAGAGACTCAAAGGCAGGCGGGGAGCTGGGGGAAGAGGAGGTGGTCCTTGGCGGAGAAAACCTCCCCTTGCTGGCTGCTCCCCAGGAGGAGACACTGACACCACAGCCTGCACAGACCAGTGGGGATTGTGCCAGCCACCAGCATCCCACCCCTGCCTCCCTGCACCCTGGGAGGTAGACCTGGCACAGAGTCAAGCTGGGGACCAGCAATACTGGTGCCAAAATTTGCAGGATTGGGTGGAGGTGGCTAACAGGAGGAGTGGCGTCTCCAGTTCTGCCTCCTCTTCCCCACAGACGTGCTTGGAGCATCATTTGAGCTTCTCCTGCTGAAGTATGCCTGGGGGGAATGCAGGAGCCACAGCTTATCTCCAGCCCATTCCTGAAGCATCTCAGGATTGAGTGGCTGTGGCCCTGTGCCGTCTCTCTCCCACTTGCAGGATCCTCATTAGGATCTCACAGGCGTTGCTTCCAGATCCATGCTTGATGCAAGTGGACAATTCCTGCTTTTTTTGCTCTGCCTTGAAAATCAGATGGCTCCTCGCCTTGTTTTCTCATGCGGAAGGGCTGACACTTAGTCACTTACTATCATGCCTGCCTCTCATACAGAAGTGGGCTCAGGCCAAGCACCCTCCTGGCTGCCCACATCCTCAGTGCTCAGTGCTAGATTAGATGACTGGGTGCTCTGCCTTCCAGGGGACCTGTGGCCAGGAGGGACACACTGGAGCTCAGACTCCCTGGGATCACTTCACACCAACAGCCAGCTGGGGCTTGACCTTCTCCCCAGGAATCTGGGCCCAGCCTCAGCTCCTGCGGTGATGCAGAGGTCTCTGCTCTGACATTATGACACTCATGACACATCACCAGGAGCCACCAATGCCTCTCACTGTGCAACGCTCCTGGATACTCTCCTGCCAGCTGGAATTTGGCTGGCATGTGACAAGGAGGCACTCAGCAGTAAAAGTCTGAGGCTGCTCTCTTTCCTCTAAGCTGGATTCTGGTTACCCTGTGCCCAGCTCAAGTAAGCTCCTTACTCTCGTGGAGACTCAGCCTGGGCACAGCAAGGCAGGTGAGACTGCAAATTGATCTCCAGGCATTTGTTGTGCCTGTCTGTGGAAGGCTGCACTCCTTTGTTAGCTACAAAACCTGGAAATCATCTGGGTGGTGTTCATTTTTGTTTTGATAAACCTCAAAATGGAGTTCAAGGGATTTCTCAGCTGGCATCAGGGTTGATGTAGACACGAGGGCAGCTCCTGCTGCTGGTGGGTAAACCCAAAGCCATGTCCCTGTGCAGATGGTGTTTCCTCAATTATTGCCTCAAAAATGCTGCTGTGTTTACCCTTGTATTTACAACAAAGACAAGGATTAATAACAGTGACAGACCAGCAATTTTGCGGTACACTGAGGTCAGCTCTGGAAGCCAAACACCCTAGCAAGGGGACAGCCCCATCAGCAGGCACCAGGGTGCTTCTCTTGCATTAAGACACGGTTGTTGGATCCCACTGGGGACCAGGTGAAGGGGAAGGACCCGTGTATGGTCCATGCTGGCCCTGGCTGCTAAGCACTGAAGTTTTCTCATGGTTTCTTGCTGTTGGAGAGGGAATTGCTGCCTGGGCCTTTGAATTGGGGGCATCAATGAGTGTGGGACATCAATGGGGGCCTCCCTGTGTGGGCCTGCCAGCTCTCCCCCTGTTCCCTCAGCCCTGAGGACAGAGGATGCTCTGAAGAATCCCTGAAAACAAGGCTTTTGCCTCTGACTCGGGCCCGGAGCAAGAATTGCTTAGCCCAAAAAGAAGGATCCCCTGGGCTGGTTTCGTCAGGCATGCCGGGGAAGCGGTGGGTGAGGCGGCAGCCCCAGATAACCTTCCGTCCACCCACCTCTGTGATGCAGAGCCAAGGGAAGGAGGG
The DNA here is from genome assembly GCA_013400415.1 of Scytalopus superciliaris. Taxonomy (NCBI): domain Eukaryota; kingdom Metazoa; phylum Chordata; class Aves; order Passeriformes; family Rhinocryptidae; genus Scytalopus; species Scytalopus superciliaris. The sequence continues at coordinate 2,522,477 of VXBX01003991.1, read as the reverse complement.
AGATGACTAAAGGCAGAGAGGAACAGAATAATGAGCGATGCGTCTCTCCCTGCAATGCTGGCCACGTGGTGAGGCTGAGCCGCCTGGCACGGTGCTGAAGAGGAGGCAAGGTGTGCCATGGAGCGCCGTGGGCAGCATCCCACCCCATCAGCATCATCCCGTCAGCAGGGCGGTGCCTGTCTCTTGGAGTAAACCTTGGCCCAGCTCTTCCCACTCCCTCTCCATCCCTCCACCCCTGTCACTTCCTGGGCACCAAGGGAAAGCCCTCCCTGCTCTATTTGGTGTTGGCTTGCTCCTGGATCAACCCCATACGTGGGGGGAGCTAATTTTAACCACGGATGGTGTGGTGCACACCATCACCTCTGTGTTGCCAACAAAGGAACAGCTTGAGCAGAAACATCCCCCACTGTGGTTTGTTTTACTAAAATCCTGTTCTTGCAGCTGAGCACTCCAGGGCTGTGTAGCCCAGATCACTGGGGAGTCTGGTGGCAGGCTGGCATCAGTGCCCCATGCCCAGCTGTGCGGTGCACCTACCTGAGTGCCAGCACAGGCAGAGCTCCCTGCACCTCTGTTTTCTGGCAAAGGCAATGACAAAGAGCCTCCCCCCAATGCTCTGTACTGATGAGTTTGTGTGGGTGAGGGTGTGAAATAGGGAGAAGCCCTCCTCCCTGCCTTCTGGAGGGGTCTGCAGGGGCAGAGGGAAGCACTAAGCCCACCTCTCCCAGTTGCTGTGGGGGCCAAGCAGGCAAAGCAAGTGTGACAAAAGCCTCTAGAGAAAGCAGGGAGCAGTGACCAAGCTCTCCCCATGAGCTGGTGCAGGGATGCGTGGGGTGCTGGCTGTGCCAGTGGGTGGGTGAGTGGGAAGAGGCAGCAAAGACTGCTGGCGGGTGAGTAAAGAGTACTTACCCTTTCCAAGACGATCTCCTCATATTTGAACATCCCATCACTGCCATTCATCTGGAGAGAGGGAGACAGCGTGTTACGACTATGTGCTCATCCTTGGGGAATTCGTTTTTCCCCTCTGACAGCTGAATATGAAGAATCCAACGTAAAAGCTGCACCATCACCGCTGAAAAAACCTTAAATGCAACCACTTGAGCCTGCCCTGGAATTAAACCATGTGCTGCTTTTCTTTCTGTGCATAAGCCAGAGCCCACTGACTTTAATGCACTTCAGTGCAAAGCCTTTATTCTCCCAGCTCATTTCTCCAGCCATGAAAAGGAACACAACCGAAGGCACAAAAGGAAATAACACCTTTGTTACGCAGCATATAATTAACCTCAGGAATTCACTGCTGCAGGAAGGGAAGAGAGGGGGTCGGTCCATTTAAAGGGAAAAAAATGTCTGTACATAATAACATAATAAACACCTTTAGCAGCTTATATTTTTTAAATCTTTAAGTAGCATGACTGTATTAACAGGAAATTCAGAATAATTTATTCTACCACATTAGTTGGGTGCAAAGGAAAGAAGGTGTGAGAGTGGGGCACAATAAGAGGTGAAAACATTGTGCTGCCCTTATGTACAAAAATGGTGTAGCCTGTCTCAGTGCTGCACACCATACTGAACCCCACACTTAAAGGTCTCCCATACCCAGAGTGTCAAAGCATAGCTCTTGAAAACATAATGGACAGAAACAAAAGAGATGCAACTGTAGGTTCTAAAATGGTAAATGTACAGTCAAAAAAAAAATCCATTTTCCTCATTACCAACAGTGCATAGGAAAACAAGGCAGCAGTTGCGTTCCAACTCATCAGGATCAGGCCATAAACAGCTACCAAGGTGTAAAATTCAGGAAGATTTGCAAACCAATTGGCTATTGGAACATCTGGAGCTGTTACACTCAACAGCAACAGTTTACATAGAATATCCTGAGTTGGAAGGGAACCACAAGGGTCATTGAGTCCAACTCCTTGCCCTGCACAGGACCATCCCCAAGAGTCCCATCGTGTGCCTGAGAGCATTGTCCCAACAATTCTTGAGCTCTGGCAGCCTTGGGGCTGTGACCATTGCCCTGGGCAGCCTGTTCCAGTGCCCAACCACTCCGTGGCTGAAGAACCTTTTCCCAATATCCAACCTAAACCTCCCCTTAGGAGGCTGCTTCAGGCCATTCCCTCTGGTCCTGTCACTGGTCACCAGAGAGCAGAGATCAGTGCTGCTCCTCAGTTTCCCCTCGTGAGGAAGCTGCACATCCTGATGAGCTCTGTCCTCAGTCTCCTCTTCTTCAGGCTGAACCAGCCAAATGACCTCACCCTTTTCTCAAATGGCTTCCCCTCTAGAACCTTCACCATCCTTGTAGCACTCCTTTGGACACTCTCTAATATCTTTATATCCTTCATATATTGTGACACTCAAAACTGCCCCCAGCACTTGAGGTGAGGCTGCCCCAGTGCAGAGCAGAGTGGCACAATCCTCTCCCTCACCCTGCTGGTGATGCTGGGCCTGATGCTCCTGAGCACACAATTGGCCTTTTTGGCTGCCAGGGCACACTGCTGACTCATAGCTTTTTTAGAGGGGAGTGAACTCAATCTCTTAATTTGAGTCACTCCGGTAAACAAGTGATGGGGCATAATTCTATACGACAAGGCAGAGGTGGTGGGACCCCAGACTCAGCAGGCAAACACCTCTCCCATTGTGCAGCCCTGCCTCTGCCTGTGGCCTCTGGACAATGTGCAGGCCTCCTCATCTGAATTTTACATCTACCATTACCCAATGGCTCATAGATCATATGAATCCACTTTCCGTACATGGTCTGGATCCAAAATTGGGGCAGACACGACTTCGTTTGAACACAGTTCTTATCTGGTACCAGCATGCTGGTTGTGTCCTGTTTTCCTAGCTCCTTGCTATCCACCCCTGTGGAAGCACAGCCCTGCCATCCTCCAAGCCCCCACAGTGCTGGGTCATTACGGAGGGGATAGCAACCATAATTTATGCTAAAGCCATCATCAGACACCACAGAAGGAAACTCAGTGAGGCAGTAGTGAGGCTCTATTGACAGGTAGGAAGAGGAAACAGGAGTTTTTCTAGGTGGCAATAATCAGGGGTTCAGGTGGAGGAGCAGTTCTGCAGGCCAGGATCTGAGATGGGGCTGTGTCACCTGTGACACACTCACCCTCATTCCCTGCCCTGGGAGGCCAAAGCAACACCATACCCTGTTGTGGGTACTGTGCTTCGAGGATGAGGGTGGGGAGAGTCCAGGGCAGAGAGATTGGATAGAGGCTCCAGGGAACACAGGCTGAGAGGGTTGTCCTTCCTTGGATGTGCTCTGTGCCTGGTGCCTCTCAGCCGTGGGAAGATTTCAGGGCACAGTTCAGGGCTGGGACATTCAGATGCCCGAACAGCAGATTGCTCGAGTCCTCCCAGCACATTGGGAAAGGCTTTGGTCAGCTCTTGAAGAAGGATCCCAAGGGTCCCTCTGCAGAAAAACACTGGAAGTGGTGGGATTAACCCTGAGCAAGATCCCTGACAGCCTCGGAGGGACAGGGACGCATGGCCAGTGCCACTTTCTGTCATGGTGCTGCCCTGGGCTGTGCTGCTGTGGGCAGGGAGGCATCGTTTCCCTTGCCACAGGTTCCCCCTTCAGCAGGAGTTGCCTTTTCCTCCTCTCGTCCTCCCGTACTGACTAATCCCAAGTGCAGCTGTCTCACTGGCCCGTGCCGCCCTCACAGCCTCGCTCACTACAGCCTTCGGGCTCATCTCATCTCTCCAGTTGGTATCCCGGTGCGTGGGGCGCGGCGTCGCCTCTCTCCAGCTTTCCAGCAACTCAGATTCCTGGCACCCTTTGCTACTACACACATTGTCCTCTCTGCTTTGGCATTCAACACAGTTGCCACACAGCCAGCCCTATGCACACCCACGGCCGCAGAGGAACAGTGTACACATCCCTACAGGATGGGGATCTGCAGAAGACTCTGACAGTCTGTGAGCTGTGCTGAGAGCCAGCAGTGTGCGAGCTGGCAGGCACCCGGGGTGCACAGGCAGCCCAGCACACAGCCCGCCAGGCACCCCACTGCCAGGCAGGTGGGCCTGGGATATCCCCACTCCCCAAACCTCAGGGCTGCCAATGCTGAGCAGTGGTTTGCATCGCTCCCTGAAAACCAGCAGTGTCAGCACTCGCTGGATGTGGTGTCTGCTGGGAGCAGCCTGCTCTGGCCAGGCACACTGGGGTCAGTCAGGCCTGGCCATGGAGTTTCAGCTCTGATTATGTTTCCAAAATCTACACAACGGAATGCCAGTTAATTGTATAAGGAAGCCAAATGAAGAACTTAATATATACCATGTAACCAAGGGAACGAGCCAACAAGGCAAACGTTCCCGTGTTGGAAAATCGAATACTAGTCACTTGCTGACGGCAAAAACCTCCCCATGACACCCACCGGAGCTGCCATGACCTGGCTCTGCCACAGGCTGTTCCTCCTGTCTTTTGCCCGTGTCCTGTGCTCTTCCCCAGCTCCTGTTTGGGGCCATCTCAGTGCTATGGATTCAGTGGGAAAATGCCTGGCTCCATCATTCCCGGGCAGGAAAAGCACACTCCACCCTGCTCCCCTTGTCTCATGCAGAGCTGACAGGGTGTCAGGGGCCATTGCATATCCTGATCCTAAAAATCATCTGATTCCTTATGGAAAAGAGTAACAGCACTTTTTTCCAAGCTCTTCTCGTATAACAAGTCCATCTGAGGGGTCAGGAAGAGGCACCTTTGCTGGCTTTCACTTCCCTGTCATGTTTTGAGCAGCAGGGAAATAGTTACTGATGACGGCATTTAGATCATCAACAGAAGGCTGCAGAGTTAACACTCACTTGATAAACAGAAGAGCACACACCTTCCAGAGCTACTGCAAGCTGTCTGCAGGCTCCGCCGGCCAACACCGCAACAGCGCACGTGGAACACGCTTTGCAGTTTGTTAGAGAGTCAGGATTTGGGGGTGGGTTGGGTTTTTTTTTTTTTGGAGTGGGGGGTTTGCTTGTTTTTTAAATAAAAAAGAAGGACAAATTTAGAAGACTAAGATGGGGTTCCTCAAATGCAACCTGAATAGCCCCCAGGCTGCAGGAGAAAATAACCTGCAGGAAGGGTAACACTGTCCACAGCCTCTATCCTGTGGTTAAGGATGCACTGGGACCTGCTGGTGGAGTAGATGTGTATCGACATAATAAGGAGGGTCCAAAGGCTAGGAAGCCAGCCCTTGGTGGTGCCAGGCAGACCTGGGAGTGGAGGGCACCTGATGATGCCCCTGATGACACCTGCTCCAGCAAGAGGAAAGGGGAGCAGCAGGAGCAATGGGCACATCCCTGCTGGCGCAGGCACTGGCATTGCTGGCGAGGGAGAGCTCTCCCTGCCTGCACATGGCAGGGGGCCCAGGGAAAATAGGTCAAGAGCTCCCTCCCTTCACCTCCCCGCATCCACATGTCCTGCTGCAGCACTGAGACCTACTGACTTGCTTCCAGCTAACCCATGCCCTCAACCCCCTTGCGTGTATTGCCTGTGGTGTTGGCTGAGTACATAAATGCCCTGTTTCTGGTCAGCCAGAGGGCCATGAGGACCAACCTGCTGAACTTGGGCAGAGGGAAGGGGGTTTGCATCACGACAGCCCCAGCGACAGCTGGGAGGACTCTGCAGCCACACTGTCTTCAGGAACTGGCAGTGGGATGTGCCACCGCCAGCACTTGGGGCCAAAGCATGAGTGTGGCAGTTTAGTTTTGATTTTTTCTGCTTTTTTTCAGGCTTATAAGCAAGTTTTGCCCTGCTCAAAGGCACTGGATGATGGTGGCCATCCCTCCCCCACCCCACCCTGAAGTGACCACAGCTGGGGACCCCAACAGCAGAGTCAGCACTGCACAAGGAAGCTGTCTCTGAGCGCACTGGTGGCACAGCCTTGGGCTCCTGTGGTACTCACGGGCTGGGATCAGGCCTGGGAAGTACTTTGCTTCCTCATACCTAGGTTTTAGAAACTGAGGAGGTGATATCACCTCACTGCTGGGCAATGAGGCACCAAAGGAGGCTTCAAGGACCCAGCCTTTGAAACCATCAACTCCTCAAGGGCTTTGGAGTAACCTTCCCTGCTCAATTTGGGACTGCCTGGCAGCAAGATGTTGCTTCAGGTTTAGAGAGGACGCTCTGAAATGCAGAGACCCCCGCCTGCCACGGGAACTCTGTTTCTGATTCTCCATGTCTCCCCTGTGGACCTGCTGGGCAAAATACAGGGGGTGATAGTGTGAGCAGTGACCTGGGGCTGGCATCGGTAATCCCTCCCAGCACCCATCTTTATCCTTCAAAGGATGCTTTTAATACTGCAGGCCTTTCTATAATGGCTTATTTGTGTTTTTACACCATGGGGGTGCTGGGCTCTGTACAAGCCACGGGCAGAGAGCTGAGCCCCAGCCACCTCAGTGCTATGGTGCTGCTGGTGCTACATGCTCTTGGGGATGGAAGTGGGTGGACAGGGACATTGAAATGCAGAACAGACTTCTTGATAAACAGTCAGGGCCAAATTCAGCCCAGCAGCCCAATGCAATCAATGGAGCTAGAACAGGAAGGAAGTAGACTACATCCATCTGTTTATCATTAAGGAAAGCATTGAATAGTTAAGTAATTAAAGACTGGAAGATCTGACTTTAACTCTTCCAAATACATACTGTACCAGCAGGCTTCAGCTTTCCGGTTTGTAAAAAAGCAAACTCACAGATTTGGCATTTTGGTGCTTGCAGCAAGCTCCTGGTGCGGCTCCTTTGCTGACCTTGTAAACTGCTGAGGTTTTGGGGGGTGTTTTCTCTGGAGCCTGAGGAATCCAGCACCCCAGAGAAAGACAATATGGAGCAGGGCTTGTTTCTCTCCTGGCATAACATGAAGTAGAAGGCAAGAGGGTTTCCAGGCTGGAGGCTGAGAGGAATGGAAGTGGGGTGTCTCCTCTGCCCTGGGCACGGACTCCTCCAGGTACTCCAGGCACACACCTGAGTACAGAGCTGGTGGTTCCTGTTCTGCCCAGCAAATGACAGCCACAATCTGGTGGTTCATTTGCCCCCGCAGGACATCCCTTCTGGCATGTGCTGCTGAGGCTGGATGGATGAGATCAGTGACTGCCATCCCCAGGGTGATGCTGGTGTCTGTTAGAGGTGCAGAGCACCCCTTAAAACACAGCCAAACCCACCCTGGGGGCTGCAGGAAGGGAGTTCCCATCCAGCACAGCAAGAAGGAGCTGCAGCAGGGAGAAGGGGTGGACAGGGATATGGAGGTGGAGGGACAGGGAGGGATATGAAGTTAATGAACTGGAGTAGAGGGAGGCAGCCAGGAGGGCAGGAAGGTGAAGTCCACTGCAGTGGAGGGAGGTATCTGCTGGCCCCACAGGTGGGCTCCCTGCTGTTGGCTTCTGCAGGGCTTGGGAACCTGTCTGGAGTGACAGAGCCTGTCCTTGGCCCTTGGACTCACCTCTCACTGCCCTTGGGCACACAGGCAGGGAGGAGGGAATGGCACTGGTGAGGGATGTGGTGCTGGTGCCTGCAATGGTAAGCAGGCAATGTTTCTCCAAACATACAAGTTTTGTACCAAGAGAGTGGTACAAAATGGATGTAAAAGGAGAATTTTCATTCAGGAATACCTCCCTGCCCTGCCCACAGCACACCTCTCACTTGCTCCAGTCCAGCCTTGTGGTGTGTCCCTTCTCTCTGGAGACATCACCCTTTTTTCAGTTCCCTGTAGAACAGCATGAGCTGGCTGAGTGCAGACAAGCAGCTGCGACACCTCCTGCAGCCAGGGAACCCAGCACACTGAGAGAATCTCCAACCTACAAACACCCTGTCTTGCCATGTGCTTGGGGAAGATAACCCTTGGGGACAACAGCTCTCTTCTGCAGTATTCATACAAGGCTATTGGACCCAGGACCACCACACTGAGAAATGCACCACTTTCTTCTCCCGCAAAGCCCAGTCGCCTCAATTCAGGCATAATTAAACCATACAGCCAGGGTAACAGAAGTCTCATCCAGGCTTCCCTTCATTTATGCAGCCCTGCCCTATCAGCCCCACACAGCTCTGATGTGTGCTGACCCCACCACAGGCTGTGGAGTGAGATCTGTGGTTCTTTAGGAGGAAGTTTCAACCCCCAGAAGTCACCTGCAGCCCTCTACCATGACTCCAAAGACAAACCCACTCCAGCTCTGAGTCCTGGTGCTTCTTTCACTAATGTGGAAGTCAGCTAAAGTTTTATGCATCAGAAGAAAACCAGATGCAAAGTACTCAGTCGTGTCAAGCTGTTAACTGGGCTCCCTTTGGGCAAAAGAAAAGGGGAGCACCCCACGAGCATGGAGCCAGCACTGCTGCCTAGAAACCAAGGCAGGCCACCCTTCCCCTCCATCCCCCTAGAAGGAATGATTTGCAAATATTCTGGGAAGGGATGCAACAGTGTGCAAACCCTCTCCGCAACAAACTGGGGAGGATTATACTATGCCAAGAGTGCCAAATGCACTGTGGCTGCAAACACAGGCATCGAGCACTGCTCAGCTGCTGGCAGCCTTCACTGGGAGAGGAGCAGCATCTGATGGGTCCTGCTGCCCTCCAGGAGTGTGATGCCAGAAAGCACCCAGAGAGGCCTGCCTCCCTCCTGAGGGGCTGGGGCTGCCTAAGGAGGCTGAGGCAGTGCAGGGAGGTGGAGGAAGTGGCTGTACAATTAACCCTGAATGCAGCCAGCCCAGCAGTTCCTCTGGCAAGGCTTTCTGCCTTGTACCCTCTGTGTGCCAGAGTCCCCAGCATTGCTTGCTGCTGGCCTTGGTTCTGCGCAGTGTTACCCAGCCACAGGGAGGTTTAGGGGTGAGATGTGTTGTGGGGACGTGGTGCAGGTATCAGGCTCCTCTGTCGTCTCACCAGGGCCTCCTTGGGCTGGAAAAGTCTTCCCTGCATTGCTGAGCAGGGAAAATGCACCACTTGATCAAAGGAAGCAAAACGAAACCAGGAGACTTACAGAGAGCCCTTGTTCCAGCGAGTCTGTATTCACGATAATGGGAGCGGGGTTGGCCTGTGAGGAGACAAAAGTGGGATGTCACCAAGCTGAGCAATGAACCCAGCCCTTCGTGGTGCTCTGCCTCTCCCCTGGCCATGCCACCACAGACACTCCAGACCAGGCAGCAGACAGCAATTCAGAAAGGGCTCTCTTTGGCTCTCCTCCAGGTGCTCAAGAGCCCTGGGACAGGAGCAGGGCCACAGCACATCTCAGGGCCCTGGGCCCCTCCTCAGGCCTGGTGTGTCCCAAAGACCCCGTGGCCTTGGCAGCTGGGAAGGAGACAGTGAAGACTGGAAACTCTCTGAGCCTTGTGCTTTCAATTATTTGAAATTCACAATACTGAGGGGATACGAAGTAGGAGGAGCAGGGAAAGAAATCCTTCAGAGAGAGGGATATATTGCCAGCAGATCAGGCCTTTCAAGTACCTTCCAGTAGCTGCTGCCCCTCCTAAGCACAGGGACACCATGCCCTGAGAGAGGTGACAGTGTTTGGTCCTTCATCCTCATTGCTCCTCGGGAAAACCTGCTTGGCAGCCTCAGTTCATTCCCCACAGCACCACACACATCCCTCTCCCTTGCAGGGCTCCCCATGAACATCTCTCCAGATCTTTCCTCCCGGGCTGCCCCCTGCCCCTCAGCACTTGGCAGAACAGACACGGGCACAGGGCAGCTCGGGCAGCTCGGGCTCTCCCGGGAGAAGGGGGCTGGCAAGCTGCAGCGCCGGCGGCTGGAGGAAGGGCAGGATGGGGCAGCTGGAGATCAGGGACGGGATGGGACGGGGTGGAATGGAATGGCTGGAGATGAGGGACGGGGCGGGCGGAGGAGGGACGGGACGGGATGGGANTGGCCAGAGGAAGGGGGTGACTGGCGGGCCGGGGGAAGTAAAGGACTGTCGGAGGGATGGAATGGGACGGCCAGAGATCAGGGGCGAGGGCAGCCNCCGCCGGAGCTGTCCAGCGCCGCCGGCTGCTGAAGGCGCGGAGCTCCCGCGGCCGCAGCCCCTGCCCCGCAGCGAGGCAGCGGGCACGGCATCTGCATCCGAGGGGCAGAGCGAAGAAGGAGCGGCCAAAAGCGAGAAACTTCAAATCTCAAGGCTGGCACTCCTCGCCGGCACGCATAAGGAGAGTGGTGGAAAATCTGGAAGGTCAGGCGTGAGTCGGGACTCGCCACATCATCCCAAGGCTCGTGAGGAGAACAAGAGCCAGAGCGAGGCAGGCGAAGAGACACGAGCTACAAGGGGAGGTGAAGTGAACCATCTGCCTTAGGGAATCAGGAACATCAGAGTCAGGAGCCAGCGAGTCAAGGTGTGGGTTAGTGAAGCAATTAACAGGGTCCACTGTCTGTCCATTAACAGGGCTGCACAGCCCAGTGGCCTCTGAGCCTGTGATATTTCACAGGAGCTGGCTGCCTCTTTATTGCCCTCCCTCCAGGTTTATCCATCCCTGACTGAGACCAGTCTTCTCACATAACCCAGCACGGCAGTCCCTACTGTCTCCTGTTTTAGTTGATCGTATTTCTAGACTATTCACTCTCAATTCATAGGTGGGAGAGTTAAGGGTCAACAGGACTGTGGTTTAAATCCTACCCTGAAAGGTTCTGCTCCCACAAAAATGCAGCAGGATGTAGTCAGTTTGATTTATTCAGATGCTTTCCAATCTTTCCTGCAGCTGTAACTATTGGTTACAAAATCATAGTTTTTATGGCAATTAATTCTCTAACTCAGCCAAATATGACCACTTCCAAGCCCTCCTTCCAAACCCCTCCCCCACACATAAGAGAAGCACAATTTTCAGGTTCAGTGTCTTGGGATCTCCAAGGCCCAGAAGCAATGTTAAACTGGGAATATCCCTCCTCTGGCAGTACACAGTCCTTGTATTTAATCCAGATAATTTGTGAGATAGAATATATTAAACCTGGCATGGGCTTTTATTAGTCCCAAGTGCAATTCTAGGAAGGGATTCCACATTCGAAGGCAAAAAAGCAGCCCTTCTACCGCCAGCAATTAACAAGCGGTGGCACACCAAGGTTTGAACATGCAGAGGCCAGCTCTTATTAGATGAGTTTCCAGGAAGGATGCAGAAGAGGCAGCCTAAATGAATGTAGCCCGTCACGTGCCCCACGATTTATAACAAGAATTCAGCTCCACAAACGATGCTTTGGATTCCTCCCAGGGAGAAGTGCTGTGTATCATAATGTTAGAGAGGCTTTTGCAGGTCCAGCCCGAGTCCTGCACTGAGCCCCACTGCACTCTTTGTTGAATTAATAATAGCCCAAAAATCACACATCACATTGCCTCGCTCACACAGTGGTGAGCCCTAAGGACATATTTTGTTTAGCCTGCTCCCTGCGCACTGAGCATCCTTTGCAGCCATTCCACACTAGTGATTTTTTACATCTCAAAATACTGCTAGGAGCACAATTTCCCACTCAGGCTCCAGATGGGACCCAGGAGATACCGAATGTGAGTGGCTGCTCTAAAACAAAGTCACACGTGGTCAGGAAGAACTCAGACCAGGAAATCTCCATTTGTCTCCTGTGGCCAGCTATTCCAGCTACTACAAGAAACACGTTTGGACTTTAGTTCTACTTCCACTTGCAAATATTCCAATATTTGCACCTTGCCTCTTCTACTGAAGAGTCAGACAAGACCTAAGACTCAGAAATAAGCAGAGGACATGACAATAAAAAGCTTCTGCCTCCCTCCGCCAGGCAGGCAGATGTACTGAGCAGCTCTGCTAGCCAGGGGAGGAGAGAGAGCGTCATAATTTTTTGCTGGGCAGCAGGAACGTGCTGGTGAATTAACCATGCCCTCAATTCTATAGGGAATGGTAAGTAATTTATGCCCTAAGGAGCAGGGGGTTGCTGCATGCAGGAAAGAGAGGGAACAGGGCTGTGCATTCAGATCACATTCAGTAGGGACCGTCAGATCTCTTCCACCTAAATCCCTTCATCACACAATTATTTACCAAGCCCTGTTTGTGCTTGGGGGGGTTACAAATGGAAAGAGAAGAGGTCCAAACCCCACAGTGCTCAATCCCTGGCAGCAGGATCACCAAAGCCCCGTGGAGCTGGAGGTGCCCCGAACTCTCCCCATCAGAAGTGCAGGGGCCTGCACAGATCCCTGGTCTCAGGGGATGGAGTCTGTGGGGACTCAAGGAGGACCTTGGGGAGTAAGGGGGGGTCACTGCACAGATGCAGCGAGATTGATCTAGGCACAAAGCCAGCAAGGCAGAGGACAGCTGTTGGGAAAATCTGGTCAGCAACAGGAGTCAGAGGGAACAGTGGTGAAGGCAGATGAAGTTTGAAGGTCAGGATTCAAGAGCTCTCTAATCTCACAGGGGCTGACAGAAGCAGAGCCTTGCATTCAGTGAGCTCTACACAACAGTCCTGGTGGCAGCCACAGCCCAGGTGCTGATGGAGGGAGCAGCAATCTGCTCCTTGCAGTCCCCAGCAAGGGGGTGGCTCCCTGGGGACACCCTGGAAGAGCATTGAGCCCATTCACGGCAGCTGTCTCTGTGGTTAAAGACAGGAGGAGGCTGCAGGTCTGTATGCAGGGCAGAAGGGATGTCTCCTCCCTCACAGGCTTGAGCAATGCAGCATGTGCAGGGAGCAGCCAGACCACTGCCAGCACTCCGGAAAATCTCAGTCAGCCTTCAGAAACACCTCTAGATATCCCCTCTGGGTAGTCATCTGAGAGGGACTGCTGCTGTCTGGGCTGTGTTTTCAGTGGGTGACTGGTCTTGGCAGCCATGGGACACTAACAGAGTCACCTGGGGTCAGCCAAGTCCCAAAATGTCTGTAGGTACCACCCTTCAGCTCCGTTTCTGTTGCTGTTGTCGGCTGGGACAAAGGTAGGAATTACAAATCATGATGATTTTCAAAAACTTTCAAGCCAAAGGAAATCTGCAATTACATGCAAATGGTCCACTAGCCTGCTGCTGAGGACCATAGTTCTGCCCTGTGGCATTTCCCCAAGGACTGCTCTCAGAGCTGGCACACAGGAGCTGAGCAGGGAGACTCTGAACTGAAAGTTCAACATAATCTCTCCAGAACTGAAATCCCAACACTTTGCCATAGCTTCACATCCTCCACAGAACCAGCATGGGGTCCAGCCCACAGAAGTCAGAATTATGCACCTCCTCCAGGAAAAATGCATGTGCTACAGATGTACCAGGCCAATGGCAACTGGATTGTGCCAACAAATAAACCCATTTCCATCTTAAGCAGCAACAGGATGCAAATAGGAGATACAACAGCTGACAAATACCAGGCTTAACACACAGAGCTGGTCTCCACAGGAGGCTGGTGTGCCCCATGTGTCATGCAGGTAGGAATGCATAGGACAGAGTGACTATTTGTGACACTTGGCCAGTGCATGAGAAACAAAATACTAACTTAACTTCTTTATTTCTGCAAATTTCCCAGATTGGATCAGAGTGAAAAGTCAATCTATCTTTTAATATGCTTTGTTTCATACCATCCGAGGTATAACAGAAGCACACAGAAGGAAATTACTCTGGAGATAAGAGAAACTCAGTCTTTACATCATTTTAAAAGCTCTCAGGGGCAAAGGCCACGAGCGGGTAGATGTCCAACAGAAGCATCTAATCAGGATAGACACTGAGCTGCTCGTAGTCCAGCTCCATCTGCTTTGATTTTTTTTTTAAGAGTGTTAAGCCATAGAGAAAGCTGTGCATTTACAGCTCTGAAAGCAGCTGCTCTGTCTCAGGTCCCCCCCGTGCTGGGTGCTAGCTGTGAACACGCAGGTACCATCTCTGGGATGCCGAGGAATGCTGCTGTGGCACCAGGGTCAGCTGCAGGATTCCTGGGCACCAACAAGCTCCTGCTGCTCTAGGGAGCGGGTTTGCACTAAGCTAATGAATTAATTTCACAGGAATGAGCTCAGGTCCTGCCAGCACAGCACACACGGGGAGCCCGTGCTCACCACCACTCACCCTGATAAGCACTGACACACTCATCTGCTCTGTGCCAGACTTCCCTGCCCTTTGCACAGACACTGGCTTTCCTGATGCTGTGGCCACCTCCTGCACCAACCCACAGCCCAACACATAGCTCCCAATGCACCTGAGATGACACAGCTCCTCCACAGTGACCTGTGGGTACTTCTGAGGTCGAGGCTGGACAGAAATCCACTCCTGAGGCTCCCTGTGCCTGAGGCAAGGGAGGGGATGAGTCCTGGCTCTGCTCGTGCCTGAGAGCAGATGCATGGAGCAGAGAGGTGCTGCCACCATCTCTCCAGGCTGCACTTGGACCCCCCAAAGACTCCCTTGGCTTTCACCTGGCCATGCAGACCTCCTGTCAAGAAGTGACGTATGACACATCCCCTCCCAGCTGGCCCATGAGATGTAGGGCTTTTCCTACACCTCAATACCAAATCCATGCTTTGAGCTTTCCGTCCCTTCCTTTCTCAAGGGGAAAGGTACCACAGTGCTGCCAGGGCTGGTCCCATTCTCACATATCCCTGTGCTCATCTCTCTTTGCTTTCATGGGCTTTACATGATGTCCAGAGCCAAGAGTGCTTGGGAGCACCAGGGGGTTGCAGAGCCCTGAGGGAGAGCTGATCCCTCAGGGTTCCAATAGGCTGGGACAGGGAAAAAGAGCAAAAGAAAACAGAAGCTGGAACCTTTTGGAGACTGACGAATTTCTTGGCCAGAGATGAGTCTCCCTTCCCTTTAACTGGGCCAGATAAAATAACTCCCTCTGGATTTTTTTCTCACCCCTTGCAAGAGCAACTTGTTGGCTGACATGGTTTGGGCAGGGGCAGGCACACACCCCTTGACAGTGTGCCTGCATGAAGGGGAGCAACAGGCTGAGCCTCCTCCCTGCCCTCCTGCACAGCTCAAAATGTGGCATCAGTGATGTAGGAAATGATGATGGGCCTGACTGTGGAGCTTGGGGGTGCCCAGAATCTTCTGTGTCACTCCCATCTAGCCAGACACCAGCTGCTACCCATGCCCCTGTGCTCAGATCCCAGCCAGCGTGGTGGCCTGAAAGCAAGATCAGCCCTCCTCTGTGGGCTGCCTCTGGAAGACATCCGAGCTGGGACGTTTCTGGTGGCACGAGCAGGCTCTGGGGCCGTGGCAGCAGAGCCCCTGCCCCGTGGCTGCACCTCGGCATGGGCTCAAAGCACCCCGGCCATCCGGAAACAGGGAATGGGGGACTTGAAAGGTCCCTGGTCACAAGGATGTTTGGCAAAGCCACTGAAGTGCCCAAAGTGTAATGTGAACACAAGCAGCTACTGAGGGTTTAAGCTGTGTTTTGGTGCCATTTTTTTTTTTTTTTTTTTTTAATAAAGAGTAAGCTTAAATAGGGACTGGAAAAAGCCTTCACTCAGCAGGGAAGGAAGAAAGCTTCCCAAACAGAAGCTCTGTGGAGTCTCAGTTTCCATTTAGAAACCATTAAGGCCAGCATGTTCATACTTTAAAGTTAGACATCCTGTTCCAGGCTCAGCCCGCTAAAATAAGTGACCCAATTTGAAGAGGTGCTGGGCTTCAGTAGCTTCCTTCTGACCTGGCGGTACCAAATAAAATTGACTTGATTTCCTTTTTTTCACAGGAAGAGTTGTCATTATGGGAAAGAATCATATGGCTTTATCTTCCTCTCAGCCAAATACATATGTATAGGGGAAAAGAAGAGTGAATGAGGGACAAGTGTTATAATAAACATTTATTTGGTTCCTGGGATTCAAATATTCTGTTTTCTTCTCTTCAGTAAGTTCCAGTGCACACCTAGTTAACAAACATGTTTCTGTGGGGAAAAAAGCAAAGATCCACCAAAACAGAGCTTCAAGCTAAATTCCAGTTAACACAAAGTTGACAAGAAGGTATCTAGGGCCTGGTCCAAGGTGCTCTGAAGCACCACATGTTCCCAAAAATAATTACACCCTCTGAGCAGCTTCTTCCGCAAGCTCCATCCAAGTGAGCTCTACAGACTAAACTGTGAAGTTCGTTTCAAATTCAGGTATTCTGAACTTGTTAAATGCTGTATTAAAAGTTTTCATCTCTAAGTACCTGATACATACCCACAGCATAATGTTGGATTTGCAACGAGGGCCCTTGAGGGCTCCCTACATCATCCCATCTTTGCATGTGTTAAAACCAGCTGCGAGCATTAACACAGCCCACTGCACCCACAGTGCTGGCACAACCTTACAGCAAGGGCTACACCCATTCTTGAATCACAGCTGCAATGCTGAGCCACAGGCGTGCTGTCCCTCCTGCCATCTCAGGGGGTTTGGGGTGGCAGGCAGAACCCCCATACCCCAACCACACAGAGCTCCTCGTGCCCCAGCACAGGCCACTGCTGGACCTGCTCTCCCCTGGGACCCAGAGACCATGGTCCCCTTGGAGAGCATCCTGCACGGAGCTGTGCACAGCAGGCGCCCGGCACACAGCCATGGCCCTGATTATGGCCTGATTAGTCTTAATAACTTCCTCTCTCTAAATGAGCATTCACAGCTATGGAAGGAGCGGAAGCTTCTCTCCTTCCATAATCGCATATGATGTGCTGAGGGGCTTATCCGAACACAGCAACCCTCCAGGGACAGTGACAGCTTTTGCTTCACTTCCACCTCTCACCCTCCTCCACACCCAGAGTGCCTGGATTGGACCTCTGGCATGGCCACCCCCTGGGTTTCTCTCTCATATAACAAGGACCCTCCACCCTTGAGTAAACCCTGAGGATGGCCAGCAGATCCTGGCTGAATCCATGGCACTGGGCTCAGGCAGGTCCCAGTCATGTAACAATCAAAATCATGGTGGAAGAGCCAGGTAGAAAGCATAGCCATGGGGACACAGGACATCCCTCCAGCAGGAATGACAGCAGGTGCTGCCATGGTGGAAGATGAAGGTCTTCCTGCCACCACCAGGGTCTTCACAAGGAGCAACTTCCTCTGCATCACACACATCCCTGCTGAAACCTGCCCATGCTTGGCCCTGGATGCCTCAACAATGCACTCTGCTTGTTTCTCCTTCTCCTCTAGCAATGGGGCAGGGCCACATCCTCACAGTTTTGGGCAGGTACTTTCCTCTTCTTCTACATGTTGCACTGAGGAGGTGTCTCCCAACCATGTGGCTTCAGATGCTGCCTTTACAGCAGCAGCATCTACATCTCCACTACAGCCAGCTCGAGCACCAGCTCCAACACCCCTCCCTGTGCTGCTCCCTCCAGGAGCTCAACACCCCAAAACCAGCAGCAGGCTGCAGCTCCAGGGCTGCAGTCTGTGCCTCTGGGATGGCTGGCAGGCAGCAGTTAGTAATCCAGCTGGAGAGGAGCTAAGCTCAGTCCTTCAACTCACTTCTCTTAATTCCAACACTATCCCTTGCCGTATTAAAGGGATGAGTTGGAAGAGTCAAAAAGCACAAGCAGACAACCCCTGTCCAAGGGATTCACATGCTCAAAGAATGGTGGAAAAGTCTTACAGGTGAATAAATAAACTAAGGAGAAAGA
Source organism: Scytalopus superciliaris (assembly GCA_013400415.1). Lineage (NCBI taxonomy): Eukaryota > Metazoa > Chordata > Aves > Passeriformes > Rhinocryptidae > Scytalopus > Scytalopus superciliaris. The sequence continues at coordinate 2,505,020 of VXBX01003991.1, read as the reverse complement.
TGTCCTCAGTTGTCCACTCCTAAATTAATTCAGTATGTTTCGTAAAGGAGCACTGAGAACATCTGATCTTCCTCAGCCCAGTCCAGGGAATGGGTGGCATCAGGACATGGGAGACTCCAGGGTGGGTGAGGGAACTTGGCTCACCCATCATCTGTGTGTTAAGGCATAAGTTTCCCCAGGAGAGATGCAGGGCAGGGGGATGACTTTATAAAGCATTATCTAGGCCTCGATTCCAGCTGGGGGGCAGGAAAGGAACATCAAGACCATGAGAAATATTGGCTGCTTCCCAAGTCCATGGGGCAAGGGGCCGAGGGTGGTGCGAGGCTGGGTGCGAGGCTGGGTTTGGGGAAGGAGAGCAGCTCAGTACCTGGTTATAGCAATTCAACTGGGTGATGACGGCAGGATCGCCAGATGGAGATGCCCAAGAAACAAGCTGAGAGGTGAAATCAGATGGAGGGGGATATATTAGGAACAGACACGCAGATTTACACATCGTCAGTGAGGAGGTGACAAACAGGTCTTTGGAAGGGGAATCAAACTCTCACGAGGGAGTGGAGTGTGATGAGAAGTGTTGGAGAGGGAAGACTCTCTGGGACTCCGGCTGGCAGGAGGACGTGCTAGAAGAGATGCTGGAGGTGGAAGGAGGACAGGGGGACCACCAGTGACCACAGAGCAGAGGCTGAGCAGATGGATGGAGTCAGGAGCAGACAAGCACTGTGTTCAGCAATGGAGCCAGACGCAAGTTTCACTACAGTTGCATCTACATTTAGGTTGCCAAAAATACCTTTCACAGATTGGCTGTCTTTAATTAAAAGGATGTCTCCTGTGCTCCTGGCACGATACAGAACTCATCCTGCCATGTGGGGCTCTGTGTGGGAGCTCTGCGGGGTGGCTTTCCCATGGGACAGCTTCTTTTCCTGCATCCTCCATGTCCTGCCAGCACTGGGCAGCTCAGGCAGCGGTGCTTCCCTGAAATGCCCCTCCACGGTGCAGGCACAGAGCAAAGAAGGAAAACTTCACCCCCTTCCTGTTTTGGCTTCTCTCCTTCCCTCCAAACACGGAGAACGCCTTCCTCCTCTCTCCTCCTCCACGTTTCAGTGCAAAGATTTAGCTAATTTCTTCTATGAATAGCACGGGAGTAGCCATAGCAACATCACCCTGCCAACCTCACCACCTCCACTGCCTCCGTGTCCCCGGCACCCTGTTCCTCTCACCCTCCCTCGCACCTCCCCAGGGAACATCTGGGGCTTCAGCCCTTTCCCACAAAGCAACCTGCCTTTGGCTTCCCACCTGCCCTCTTGGTGCTCTCCCTCCTTCCTTCCAGCCATACCTGCTTGCCACTCAAAAACCCAGTCTGAGCCCCCATGAGTTCTCCAAGGCTCTTTCTCCATTGCCACCCATGCCCCAAGAGACAGGAGCCCCAAATCCAACAGCATCCAAAGGCTCAGTGAGGGCTGGTGCTTCCACCAAGATGTGCTGTCCTGTGCCCACCTACCACAGATAATTTCCCAGGGCACGTGAGGAACGTAACAAGCAATGTTGGTGCATCAAAAACCACCAGTGAACATCAGTGAAACACTTGCTGCCAATGACATGCAGGGTGGACGTGTCCCAGTCCTCCACCTGTCTGCTCATGGAATACCTCTGCCAGGGGTGGGGCCACACAAGCCTGGCATGCTCTGGGCACTTGGAGGTGGTCAGAGACTCATTGCAACGCTGATCTAACTCCCCTCTTCATCCCCCTGGCCCCCCAAGAGGGAGAAAGGGACTACAGAAAGAGGGGACAGCATGACTTTACATTTCCAGCCAAGCAGAGACAGCAAACCTGGGCCAGCCCTGGGGACAGAAGGCACTTCCCAGTCACATGCCAGGGAACTGCACTCCCCTTGGTCCCTTCCCCAGACACCCCAAAAGCACACAAAAACACTGGTGAGACCTTGGGACACTCATGGGGGGCCTCGTTCTGGTCACTGTGCCCAACGCTAGGACCTTGGAGTGAACGAAGACACAAGGCTGGACATTCCCTGTGGGAGGGAAGGGTGTTGGCTACTTCTGGATCCTCAGCACATGGAGCAGTGCTGGAGAAGGGGCTTGGGCATGGCCAGGCAGATGAGCACCCCTCTCCTGAGAAGCTGTGGGCGTTCACTGTGCGAGAGGAGGGGTTTGAGCAGTCTGCTCCTCTAGTGCTGTGCATCAGGGATGCTTCCCTGGATCATACTGCCATTCCTCCCCCAAAGCCAGGAGTCGTCTTGTCACCCCAGTCGGGCAGGGAGGAATTGAGTCCCCCACCAGCAAGCAAGGGGAGACAAGGAGGGCACAGAGAGCATAGTGAGAGGGATGGTGGTGGAAAGAATGGAGGACAGCAATGACATGAAGTGCAGGGACTGGGAACTAATGAACAGGGAATATGGACAGATAAGGGAGAAGAAATAGAAGAGATCTCAGACGGGAGAAGAGAAGCAAAGCAAAAAGAGATAAGAAACCTAGAGCTCAGATATTTCCTCCCTCCGGTAAGGATTAGGGGTTCTCAGTTACTGGCATTGCCTGAGCAAGCTAATTTGTGTCCTAGAGAAGGGGAGAGGCAGGAAGAGAGAACAGAAGGGGCACTGGAAGTGGGAGGAGGTGCAGGTTGATGTTGGGACCACGCTGTGTGTTGGGCAGCACGTGTGGCCATGTCTCACGTGCCACGGGGCTGCACAGAGGGTATGTGAGTATGCCATGATGTCAGAGAACATACACCACCATATGCAACTGTGCACACATTTCTGATGTCAGCTTCTGTGAAGAAGCAAGGGGAGAAAAATGGCCTAAATGAGAGGTTGTGAAGCGCCTCAGGAGGTAACAGATCCCTGCTTTCCCAAAAAAGCCTCCTGGCCCGCACACCCCTTCCCACTTTGGCTGCTGGAAGTTCTTCCAGGGACAGGGCTCTCATTTAAAGGGGCAGCCCTGAAAAATGGCAGCCCTGCCTCTAGCCGAGGCTCTCCTGGACAGAGGCTGCCTGCATCCACAGCATCCAGCCAAATCTACCCAGAGCTCAACATCTCCCAGCCTCCCAGAGCCAAACCCGCTTGCCTGGGCACAAGCCATGCCCAGATGTTTCCATATTACCACCTTTTGTCCCTCTGCCCACCACTGAACTGGGAAGAACATGGATTCCTCATGGCTCAGGCACTTGGCACCCTTGGATCAGAAGGAGAGCGTTGCCGAGGTATTTGCTGCAAAGCTTTACTCACTGCATACATTTGCTCCACACCAGGGAGCAATGCTGCCTGCTCTGATACAGGCAGCACACACACCACACACGTCATATTCTACATGCAGACCCTGCTATGCTCACACAGCCTCAAACACTGGCATCCTCTGTTGCTTGCGATGCCGTGAGGAGCTTTTGATTTTTTATTTATTTATTTATTTCGTGTTCGGAAAGGCTAAGGCAGAGCAGAGATTCCCAACGTGGACTTTCCGAGCAGCCCAAGCTCCATGGCAGCACCACAAAGAGACAATGATTTCTCTTCCACCATTGCAAAAACATGAAAGGCTCCCCTGCCCAGGCTGCCACGGCAGCAATGCAGCTGGCATCACTTCCTTCTCACACTGCTTGCATTTGTCTTACCAGGAATCCTGGGCCGGACCTTTCATGCAAGCAGGAGCAGAAAGGAAAGAGCAAACCTGCTTCAATTTTCTGCTGCTACACAGCTCTCCGAGCTTGCTGCTCTGGATGGAGGGAAGGAAAAAGACAGTGAAGGAAAGATGGGAGAATACTTGCCAGGAATCAGCAGGCGAGAGGGAGCTGATTTTGATGAAAAGAGTGGCAGAGAAAGAGACAGAAAGTAGGACCAGGCTGACAGGAAGGTGGCTGGGGTTTTGAGTGCCTTCTGTAAATATCATCTGAGCTATCAGTTTTGAATCTAATTATTTCAACCAGAGCTACAGGCTGAGACAGTAATGAAGAAAAAGCAGAGGAAGGAAAGAAGAGGGTTGTGTTTGCCGAGGAGAGAGGAGGAGAGAATTCCCATTGATTCCCATGTGTCTGCCTGCTACAGCATCTTGAAATAATAATTAGAAGAATCAATAAGAAATCATGTGAGGTTTGAAGATAATGAATGAAAGAGGCAGAAGAAGCAAACTGAAATGCCTTTCTCTCAAGCAGGGTAAATTGTTTTTCAGGCAGGGTCTAGCCTCCATTTTAATGCTTTGCAAACAGATCCAACCATTTTCTGAGCTGGCTTGTGGGTTCAAATCCAGACTGGTCTCTCCATTTAGGGGAGAAAGAGAGAGACATAGCCTGAGAACAGGTCCTGGAGAACAGTAATAAAATGAATGTGTGCGGAAAGAAATGGAGGCAGTGAAATGGGGCAGAATGCACACAGCACGCCAGCGACCAGAGCAGGGTTACGTAATAATCTCGGGGAGCAGGGACGTAGCAGCAGAGCGAGGAAACCACAACTCAATGGAGAGTGGGTGACAGTTTGGGAGCGCTGGCAAGCAACACTGCGAACCCACGAGGCTGCCCAGCGGGCAGCACGCACCATGCCTGCTAAACACAGTGTGACGGGATGCCCTTGGTACTGCCAGGGCTTCAGGCAACGGCATCGCAAGCAACAAGGACCTCAGGTGGGGTGTCCAAAATACATCATGCCCGACGCCCACGTTCTGCCAAGCAAGATCCATCTGGCCAAGCTCGGCCCTGGGGAGGCTGCTCCAGTGCTGAGCTCCTATGCTGGGCAGGACCGCAGCAGCCAGTCTGAGCATCGGCGATACCAACCCGACCGACTCCGACGACAGCCCGAACAACGATGGCCAACCGCAACAACGCCGGCATCCCATCCCCGGCAGTGCCAGCATCCGCCCCGGTGGTGATGCCGCGTCCTGCCGCGAACCCGCCGCGCACCCCGGGCTGCCCGAGCAGCCGCCCGCCCCGTCGCGCCTCGCACCGGGGAGCCGCTGCCGGGGGCTGGCCCGTACCTGCTCGTACCAGTCGCGGCTCGAACACGTGCACTCGGGCCACCAGCCCGGGCCGCTCCCGTTCACCTTGGACGTGGTCTTGCCCGGCGGCGGCGGCGGCTTCAGCGCGGCGGGGTC
>VXBX01003991.1:2474535-2499679 GCA_013400415.1 Scytalopus superciliaris | reverse complement strand
CGCCGCCCCCGCGCCCGCGGCATCCAGGGGGGATGCAAATCCTCCGCTGCGCTGCCTCGGGCATCACCCCGCGCCTGCCCTTCGGCCCGCGCCCGGCGCACCGGGCGGCCCTTGGGTGCCTCGTGGCGGTGGCGGCAGCCCTGCCAGCTTTGTGGTTGGCACCGGGAGGGGTTCAGTTCGCCTCGGCCGCGGTCCGCACCGTAGTATGAAATAATTTTTTCCGGATCTGAACTGCTCGCTAAGCTGGCAGCGGCATCTCTTGTTGCATCTCCATGTGAGCTCTCACCCTGCTTTGCTGGAAATGTTACCACACGCGCTCCAGCACAGCCACCCTGGGGATGCTGCCGTTGCCCCGTGAGCCACGGGTGCTTTGGGGGATGTAGAAACACTAAGGGCCTTTGCTGTGCCTTCCACCTCCTGTCATTCAACCTACTGATGGCAAAAGCGGAGCAGAAATGCCTGCTGGTGCAGCAGGGCAAGGGGTGCTGCTCCCAGGGCAGCTCAGGGAGTCCTTCACCTCTTGCACAGAAGTGCAGGACTGGAAGTAGTTCAGAAGAGAGTCATGCAGAAAAATTGAAGGGGAGAATAAAAATCCATTACTAAAAGCAACACCTGACCATTTAGAACCTGAACTCAGGCTCCTAATGCTTAAGGATTGTAATAAACACTAGGGTGGGTGAAAAATTATTTAAAGCAACGGTACATAAATATATAGAAGAGCAATGAAATGTGCACAACAGGGCTCCCACAGGGTGTAGGTGAAAGAAAGAAGCAGAAGGGGGCCACAAGTTGAGTCCCAAGACATGGTAGTGCAACACCCCAATTCAGGCTGCAAGGTCTGCAAGGCTCCTATTGGCCTCCTGCAGTTGGTGCAATATGACCCTGGACATGAGCAGGGCTGTGAGAGGAGGAAGCACACGATGGATGGTCAGACAAATACCCATGCCCACTTCTTATTGCTTTAACTCCTTAAACTGCAGTACAAAATTACTTCTGCACTTCATGTCTGCAGACAGAGGTGCTCCTGCAGTGTTTGCTCCTAAGCAGTCAAGTGAAATGGTTGCTTCCGGGTGAAAGGGAGGGGGCAGAAGACACCCCATAATCAGGATCTGCGTTGCCCCCAAGCACCACGTTTCCCATGGCACAGTGCAGAGCCTGTCCTCTCCAGCACTGCCTGGACTTCATTATCTCTGGGTTGCTCAGGCCACCTCCATCACAGGGTGGATGCTACAAGGTGCCGCTCCATGCTTAATGCCATGGAGGGGTGGTGTGGCTCAGACACTGAGAATCCCCAGCTGCAAGCTTAGGAAAGTCATAATGTTCCTGGACAAGCAAGTCTAGAGCACCTGTCCTCAGCATGGTGTCCTCTATCAGCCAACTACAGCACTGTTGCTGAGCCCTTGGAAACGGCTCCATGGGTGACCCTCACCTTGCTGCTCCCACAGGCTCTCACTGAGAAATTGTTGTGGGACCTGAGTGCACTGTGACCCAAAGACCCAGAGATGCAGTGAGATGAAGCCAATGGCTGCACACCAGAAAGTGCTTCTACCCTTCAGAGTTCAGTGCTACAGGACATTGCAGACCCCAGGAGCTCACCAGGGCAAGGAAGGATGGGATGCCTGCATGCAAAGCAAGCTTGCTCAGAGTTAAATCAATTAAAAATTTGGTGCATGTGCGTGGCAGGAAAGCATGCAGTGTTGGCATTACCAGAGAATTTTACACTTCAGGTTTTAGGGAATTAGGATCACATCCACACCTTCTACCACTCCTTGTGCCATCTCCCAGAGCTCATGGTGCTGCTGCTGGCCTTGTGGGAAGATGCTGGGCTGACAAGCCCTGTGCTCTGGGAGATGTTGCATCTCCTTGTCAGCCTGTGTAGACCAGGGTGTTTTGAGAGGGCATCCTGCAGCAAAGAGGGCAGAGGCGGAAATGACAGGAGTGCCTGGAGCCAGATTGAAACTGAGATAGGGGATTGCTGCAGCAAAGAAGAGCAAAAAGCCTTTTAGAAATAGGCAGGTGGTCAGTGTCTCCCACATGAGAGCAAAAGCACATGAATTCCATCTTGGCTACCCATCATCTCCCACCCTGTGGCACCTCTGAGACCTGAGTCACTTACTCAATGAGAGGTGCCCCATATCTGTAACACAACCATAACTAATTACTGCTCCATCCCAGCTGCAAACCTCCTTCCCATCGCATTTCCCACCCTGGAATGGCATGGTTAGGTTGCAGGGATCATGCAGTGGCCATCCAGTGAGCTCCCCTCCACCACCACGAGCCTTCTCCAAAGCCATCTTCGGGCCAAGGTTAGTCAGGAGACCCATGTCTGGATGAGTGACTTGGGTGGGAGGAAAGCACCAGAGAAAAGCACATGCAGAGTGCGTAACTCCAACTACTCACACCTCCCCCAGACACATCACCTTTCGCTCTGTCCTGTGGTGGGGGCAGGCAAGGACATGAGCATTCACTCAGGGAGGAAGTGCAAAAGCAAAGAACATTAGCAGTTAGGGAAAATTGCTTTAATAAGGAGATGAGTGAACAATAAAGAGAAGCACTTGATTTTTTATCCCTCCCATTTTTTGTGTGGGCATCCTCCACAAGGACAGTATCTGGCCCTTTCCATGCTTGGTCTCTGGCACGCCTGCTGAAGGGACAGCCATGGGTATCCTCACGTGGGAAACACGCTCCCTACAAGCCCCGGAGTGCCAGGATCACAGCCTCCACTCCACTCCACTTGCCAGCTTAAAAACTCAGGGACAGCTCCATGACCTAAAACATTCTGCTGCTTCCCCCAGCTCTCCGATCTGTTAGTGCCTCATCTCCACCTGCAAACACAGGGGCCTTGAGCCCTTCCCTATCTCTTGGATCCCCCCTCCCAAAATCCCACAAGCCCCATTTTAGCTGCCACGAGAATTGTTTAATTCCTACTCCTTTGCAATGGACTGCATGTGCCACCTGCTAGCCCCAATTAAAAGGAAAAAAATAATCCCTGGTTGACGCCACCTGCTTGCAACATTCCCTAACGCTGCACAAGGCTGGGGGCACTTTATCAAGCTCAAGAGGAGGCCAGGGCTGGCTGGCCAGGGACGTCTGCATCCTGTGCTTCTCCAGCTTATTTTAGTGAATAGTGGCATTTTGGCTACTGGAAGTGGCTCTTCCAGAGACCAATCAGTGTGGGCACCTGTGGGCATCTCCCTGCAGTGCTATGGGCATTGAGCAAGGCTAAAGGAGCTGGGAGCTGATTTGCAGGCAGGTGCCTTCATGGAAGGAAATGACTTGAGGAAACCAAGAGCTCTCTCATCCTCTACCCTCTTCCTACCGGAACTCTCCCCGTCTTATTTAAATTCAGCTTTGGCAGCTGCTCTTTTTACAGGTGCTAATTTCAGCAAAGTGTCAAGAAATCCCCGGAGATGATGCTATTTACAAGGCACAAGGGCGGCACGGAGCTAGGTTTTTATCCGGTGTCGCCGGCATTTCAGCCCCTGTTGTCGCTTCCTTCCTCTCGCATGAAGTCCTGCGGGAAGAGGAAGGCAAGTGTGAGGGACCAGGAGCTGCGGGTTTGTTGCACCTACAGCCTTTTTAGGAGCAGAAGGTGTGGCAGGCTGAAAGCAGCCAGCTCCTTGCAGAAACAACAGTCACACGAGCGCTGTCACACTGCTCCTGGACTTTCGCCCAAGAGAGGTCAGGTCCTGCCAGGAGAACCAAAGCCATGCATTAGCTCTGAGCTGGGTTCAGACAGGGAATCTTTATAATGCTAGGTGAGGAAGTGAAGGACAGTTTTGACCACCATTACCTGCAGAAAACTACCCAAGACACACAGCACAGGGAGGTAAGCAGGGTCTGCAGCCACCCAGCTGAGAACAGGGGGCAGGGAGCAGTGGAAGGGAAATGTAGTTGGAGGGGGCAGACCATGGGGAGATGAGAAGAAAAGAGAGGAACCAACTGAACTTGGCTCAGCCTGTCAGTCAGTTCCTTAGCACTACCACAGACCCTATCCAGCTGGGACTTGCAATTTGCTGTATCTGGGGCTTGTCAAATGGAACTTGAAGAGCAGCTCTGCAGAGGCTGCACAGCTACTGGGCAAGGGGGGCTGGAGGTTCCCGTGTGCACTGGAGGGTTTGCACAGTCACAGGTGAGTGGGAAGGGGCAGAACAATAAACATCTTACTCTGTGACTGTTCCTTCCTGCCACCAGCAGCGACTCATGCTGAGAAATGTGCAGCTGGGATAATAATAACCAGGCATACCAAGGGACCGATAGCTCTCAGCACTCTCAGGGCAGATGCCCAACAAGTTATTCTCCTCCAGGGCAAAACCATTTTCATTCTATTAATGATCCCTGATACATTGCCCAGTTCCTGTATCCTTGCTTGTGGCAGCAATGGCAGGAGGGTCTTTACAATAAACACCATCAGCTGGTTTCTGCAATTGAGACCACGGCCAACTAAATGTCTTCCATGGCTGTGCTGGTGGGGGAGAGGAGTGATGGAGACCTTAAGCAGGTCCCTTCAGCAAAGCCCAGGCTCTGTCCCTGTAAAGGAGAGCCCGGAAGCTCTATTTAATAGCAATCAACTGCAGCAGAATTTACGGAATTCCTGACACCTCACAGTGCCCAAGGTTGCTCTCCCCATGACCTGGCAGAGATGCTCCTGCCTTGTGCTCGAAGCATGGGCTATCTGTGGATTGCCTTCATGCAAGGGGGAGCCTTGCTGCTGCACGGGCATGGCAATTACTGATGTGTCCTGTGGTCTGTGGGTGCCCAGTCCTTGTGAGTGCCTCATCTCCAGCCTGATGGGGCACAGGAAAGGTTGGACAATGTGACCAGGACACAACTTCACCACTCCAAGCCAGAGTCAGAGCAAAGTATTTCAAATCTCATGTCTTTAAGAAAATCAGTTGCCTTTTTTTTTTGGTCCCGTAGCTTGATCTCCAGCTGGTTCTGCCTAGTGTGACACAACCAGACATCCTGTTTCCCTGCATCTTTCACTAGTCCCAAGCTGTCCCTGGTGGGAGCCAAACTCACCCACTTGGGAAGGCTGTCAGAGATCTCCTGGCTGTCTCTGTCTAAGCCAATGTGACCTTGGGACTCCAAAACCCCACAAGCTGACTCTCAGGGGCTCCTCACCAGGAGCCATCCCTGCAGAAACCAGTATCATCATCTGAGTGGGTGAATGTGTGGCTCTGAAAGGCAATGGCTCCGCACCACCCAGATCTGGGGCTGCCCTGGGCAACACAGACCTGCTTAGAGGGACCTTTCCCTGTATCCAGGGTGCAGGGATGTCCCTTCCTCGATTATTCCCACCCTGCATGGGGATGAGAAGGGGGGCTCTGTGGGTCCATGCATTCTCTCTTTTGCCTGGCCAGCCCTGCTCCAGTCTGACCCTTCCAGGTGGAGCAAAGCTCATTCAGCAGCTCCCCCCGACCACAGCCAGTGACTCACAGGGATACTGGTGCCTCACCTGGGCAGCGCTGCCCCAGAACATACTCTCTGGCGTGGGAACCGGCCCAGCCGCGGGGAGGAAAATGAATGCGGGTGTCCGTGGGATCCCCGGGCACCCGCGGCGAGGGGCAGGTGGGTCCCTGGCCGGCCCGGCCCTGCCTCTTTAAGCGAGAAGGTGTTGCTCGGAAATTTGTGAATGGCTGGCCCCGCCCCCCTCCCGCTCGGCCAATCAGCGCGGGCGCCGCAGGGCCGCGGCCGGAGCACGGGGCCCTCTTAAAGGAGCATCGTCCCCCCCGCCCCCTCTGCTGCCGCCGCCGGGGCGCAAGACGGGACCGATTCGGGAGCCCCGAGGTGACCTTCAAAGCGGGTCCCAGGCGCGGGGTGAGGAGGAGCTCCTGAGGCACAGGCACAGCCGTGCCTTCCTCTAGAGTGACACGCCAGCAACACAAGCCCTGGAGGATGGACGATGCTGAGGGATGAGGTGCCGTTTCCCTTGCTTTGGCATCAGGGTTTGACTTGGATATGGGATGGTCAGGTCCTAGGGGCTGGACATGTACACTGACCAGGAACACAGCTGGGCTGAGTTTCCCCCAAAGACCATGAGCTGCCGAGCCATGGTGTGGGGAGAGCACGCAGCTGGGAGAGTGGTTTCATCACCCTGCTCTTGTTTTGGAACAGATCAGGAACGTGGGACCGCTCCCATGGCCCCAGAGCCCCAAAGCTTACGAAACCTCCCTGCAAAAACACCCCAATAGCTGTGCAAAATCTAGCACTGCACAGAGGGGAAATAGCTGTGCAGTACTTGCCAAGGGAGAGGGAGTGAACTGTGCAGCAACAGGACTGCAATACACAGGGGAAACTGTGCCTTCAGCAATAAACCCAGCTCCAGGTCCAGCCTGGTCTCCCCTTGCACTGCAGTGCAGTGCGCCCCTCCTTGCTCTGCCACAGCTCCTCCTGCAGTCTGCTGTAGCCTAGGCTGTGAAATGATCTGGTCTAAAAATACCCCTTAAAAGGAGGGGAACAGCCTGGCAGGACATTGCCATGTTTCCTGGACACGTGCAGGTGGGAAGCTGGTTTTGAGGCTGGGCAAGCAATGCCAGCCAGGCAGGATGGTCTCCGTGCCAGGGCTTTGGGCACAGGATCTGGTGTACCTGAGCAGTGCCAGCCCCAAGAGCTATCCAGGCCACAGACTGCAGGAGGCCTTTGCCTGAGGCTCAATACTTGGAATAATTTTTAGGTGCAATGCCAGTGAGACTCCTGCAAGGTGCTTTGTACCTGCAGGCTGCAGGGCTCAGGCAGGTCCTACCCTGGGGCAAACACTCTCTTCCTGCAACAGGGCAGGAGATTGGCTCCAAATGCTGGCACTGATGAAGCCATGCACAGTCTAAACTCTCAGAGCAGGCAGAGCAAAGCCAGAGGAGCCAGCACACAGCACAGAGCACCATTCCATGGACTCACCCTTGGATTCACAAGAGGGATGATTTCCAAACCCATGCTCAGATACTGTCCTCCCCCTGCACTTTCCCTGGCTTCTACCAGTGCTGAGGATAATGCATCTCTCAGCATAGCTTGATACTGATCCTCCAAATCCTAAAGACTATAAACCTTCATGAGCAGTTATCGTGGCTGCTCTATTTATAACAGTGCTAGTACTGCCTCTGCCACCAGAATCCTGATCTCTGTCCAGCCTCATGCCATTAAGATGCAGTGACATTCCCCCAGTTCCAGCACTTCAGATAGAAAGCAGCTGGCCTGCCAGGCTCTGCCTTCAAGCTTGGTTTGTTTTCTTAAAAAATGGTGAGGAGAGCCTGTTTGTTTTTCAGAAATGCACCCAGGAGATTTGTCCTCACTCTCCTGAGATGCTGGGGTGGCTATGAGGGGGACTGGAGCATGGATGGGTGGAGGACAGGGTGGCACATCCCATGCTGTGGGTGTGGAGGCTCTTATAGGTTTGTGCTACAGGAGATGAGCTCCAATGCTTCACTTTGGTTGCAGCAGGAATATGGTCAGGACAAGGCAAAGCAGGAAAGGAACCAGGGTGCAGCTCATTTTGGAAACTTGATAAACCCAGCAGTAACTCAGCAGGGACAGTGCAGCAGCTCATGGAGCTCCTGGCCAAGGCACTGATGGGACTGGCCCCTGATCAGTCCCCATCCTGCTGGAGATGCTGTGAATGGTCCTCAGTTCTTGCTTTTAGAGCTACACATGAAACCCATCAGTGTGAATCTCAGCATTAAAGTTGCTCCAGTAGCTGTGCTCCCTTGGGGATGGGCAGACACAGACACCAGATGAAGACAAAGAGAGCTGAAGCATTAATCTGGAGGGAGGATGGATGGGTTCCAGGCTTGCCTGGATGTTTCTGGAGCATGGCTGTCTGTGGCTCCCCAGCGCCTCTCCCTCACTGTCTCCTTTCTGCCACTGCATGGGGACTGCTGCATGCACTCAGACCACCAAAATAACTTCAAAACAGTGATAATGACTTGGATGAATGGAGAGACCAACAGCCCCAGGTCTGGAAAGGCTTTCCTATGCTGCACAGACAGAAATGCCTTTGTGTCTGTCAAGGATCTTCCTTTTGCTGCTGGTTTTAGACAAAAAGCCCCCAAGTAGAGTAGTAAGAGGTGGCCATGCATGAGATTTTGAGTTGACAGCCTGGTGGTTCTACTGACTTCTTCATACTTTGCTGAAGCTGTATGTAGAAATGGGAGAACTGAAGTCTAAGCATGTTCATCTCTGCAGCAGGAATAGCAAGAGCCTCTAGTAAAGCTGAGGCCATTCAACCCCAAAATGTCCACCAAAGCGACAGCTCCTACTGACACAGCCTTTGCTGATCCCCCCTTTGAGCAGCAGCATCACTGGGACACAGGCAGCCAGCTGCTCAGCCGGGTGCCCATGCTGTGCAGGGCTGATGTGTGGTTCAGTCTGTGTGTGTTACTGCAGACAGACACCCTCCTGGGTTCAGCACTTTGGCATTCCAGCCTGTACCTACAACATCAAAACACAAAACTGCTGGAGAGCATCTGAATGCCCTGAAAGCGACCTCCAGGCACCAAGTGGCTCAAGTGATGCTTGGGCAGCAGCCGGGGCATCTGGGCTCTGGGTTGCTGCTTTTCTTCTCTGCTTCTCCTAAAATAAACATGCTCTCAAACTTGCATAGGAACGCAGTGGGGAGGGAGGAGTTCCCTCAGGAGCTGGTTGCTTCTGTTCTCCCACTGCTTGAGCATTAGCCACTTCCCAGGCTCTTGGGCTTGCAGGGCTGATGCTGCTGGGCTCAGGCTGAGATAAAGCAGAGGTCAGTCTGGCCTGCAGCAATGGCTTCAGCTGCCTGTCCAGTCAGCCCACAGAGGGGACACGGGGTGGTGGGGACAGCAGGGCACGTGCAACCAAGCAAGGTGACAGGGGGCTTCTTAGCAGGGCTGCATTCAGTGTCAGACATTCGCCCACAACAGGGCTCTGATTAATTTCCCTGACGCTCCGTGCAGTAGCAAGCAGCTCCTTGGTGCTCCCCCTCTCACACACCTCGCAGAGAAAATGGAGAGCGGTGGGGCTGCAGCCAAGGCAGGGCAGCAGGGAGCTCACAGCAGACATCCCTGCAGCTGCAGCATCTGCCACACTGATCTCATCCTGACCCGCTGCTCCTGCCAGGCAAAGGTGCAGAGCACGGGAACGCCCTTCTCTCTGTCCAAAGGCGTATCGGGAAAGAGGAAAAAGCACTCGAGAGGAGGACGGTGGAAGCAGACAGGCGGTCGCCACGCTGGCCTGGCAGCACGGCTTGCCTTTCTCTGCCAAATTCCCCAGGGAGCTCCACGGACCTGTTTGGCTCTTGAGCTGTGGGTTATAGGGCAGGCGGATGCATCTTCTACAGCAGCGGGTGCAGCAGGCAGGGCTCCTAACACCCTACCAGGGCATTTCTTTCAGGGCTGTCTCCTGGGAGACAGGAAAGGGATCGGGACATCTTTTGCCTCAGCCCAGCAGGGCTAAAGCACAGACTACGCCTGTCTCACTGTCGGCAAGCTCAGCATCAACCCACACGCCCCCAGCCTGTGACCCCTGCCGACAAGGTTTCCTGTCCCCCGGTGATTTGGGAGCACACACGGAATGCCTGCCCTCTGAAGCAGTCTCGCTCGCATTCTGCATCCCGTTAAGCCCTGCTGTTGCTCAGTGTCAGCTGCTGGGCTGAGCAAGGGCAGAGCTGTGGCGTCGGTGCCGGGCAGCAAAGCAGCGAGCCCTTTGGCAGGTGGGAGGGATGCAGGGGCAGGCGAAGGCGGCGGGGGCGGCGCTGCACTGGCGCGGTGACAGGGATGAAGTCAGAGTGGCTGCAGAGCCGAGCTGGGAAGCAGGAGAGGGTGGCAGGGGAAAAGAGCAGCGCTTCCTCGCAGGCGCACAGCTCTACTCATCAGCGGCATTGTTCCCCTTTCATTTATCTTTACAGCTGGCTGCTCTCTGCTGGCTGCTCTCTGCAGCCTTCCTGCCAGCCTGTGAGCAGCGGCCACAGGAGCATCCTCCCGAGTCTTCCCGCTGCAGACACACATAAGCCCCGAGCAGCCCCGCTAAGGCAACTACAGGGCTCGGGGAAAGGTTGAAATAATGGATTCAGCAAGTAAAAAAACCCCGCAAGCCCCACAGCTCAGGCAGGAGCCTCTCCGTGCCTCAACAGGCCACTTTAAGCTGGGTAAGTCCCTTTGCTCTTGCCCCGTTGAGGGCTGAACATCCACTTTCCCACGGAGAGATGGTTTCAGCCCACTGAGCCTCGACAGGAAGCACATGTTGCTGCTGTATTTACCGGCACCACTTCCTTTGTAGCAGCCATTTGCACACTGCAGGGCTACTCGGAGGACACCCATATCCTCGCCAGCAGGCTGAAATTTCCTGTTCCTGGAAGAATTTATGCGGAGAGGCAATTTATTTGTCATGCATCTTCCTGGCTAAAGCAGGTTAAGATGGGTTTTTGGTCTGCTAACACTGCTGGGGAGAACTGAAGGCAGGGGAGAGGAAAAAGCCAGGACAACGTAAAACTAATTTACATCAACAAATGCAATAAGAGCATTGCACTTACTTCAGGTAGGACAAGCCAGTTCATCATCTTGCCTTTTATCAGTGGCAGGGTGTCCACCAGAGCTCTTGTTCCTGGGCTGATAGCACCAGGGAGGCAGCTGCTCTGCCCTGCAGCTGGTGCTCCCCTGCCCTGGCATTAAATATCACTTATCATAAAAGCTTCTGATTCTTCCAAGTGCCATTTGCCATATTTCAGGTGTTTTTCTGAAACCCACTTTGGAAAAGCAAAAAACAAGCATTGAGGGCTGGAAAGCAACAAGGCCCCATGGAGCTAGGCAGGAACTGGGTGTGTAGGTGTTATCCAGCCTTGACACTGTCCTGCATGCTGGGGCTGTTGAGAAGTGATACAGGAGGTGATGCTGGCAGGAGCTGTGGTGTCCTCAGTGCCTTCATGCAGGAGTGAGGGATGAGAAATAGGGCCTGTGCTGTGGGTGGATCAGCAGAACCTGCCCCCAGGCACGGCTGATCTTGTGTCATGGTCCAAACTACTGACATGGGGGACTGCTGGAAATGCTTCCCCTTCACCAGGGCAAGGTCTGTTTTCAGCAGTGAAAGTGACATCTTGAAGAAAGACCCACATATTCCAGCCCAGGGGCTGCTGCAGAGGAGCAGTGCTTGAGCCTGCAGCTCTCCAGCACTGAGTGGTTCCAGTTTTCAGGAAAGCTTCTGGGTCTCCACAGAAAGCTGAGTTTCAGGCAGGACTACAGGCATGGCTAAAACACTGAACACTTCCATCCTGACAGCTTTTCACCTCCATGTCCCTACTCTGCCTGCAGCCATGCTGCTAGGTGGCCATCCTCTGGGATGAAAGAGGCTGCAGATGAGAGCCCTGCCAGAGCACAGTCCTCCCAGAGTCCCATTGAGCCCACCTAGGTCCCCACTGCTCCCTCCCTCTTGGGGCAGCGACTCAGTGCTCAGGGCTGGCAGCTGCAGTCCCTGCAAATGGGTGACCCCAAAAGCCTGGCACTGAGGCCTGGCCCCATACCAACACAGGCTGGGAAAGGAGGAGGCTGAAAATAAAAAAAAAAACTTCAGAAAAGAATGACAGGAATTATTTCAGGTCTGGAACAACCTGCCTCACAGTGAGTGAGTGAAGAAGCCAATCTGTTTAGTTTATCTAAGGGAAAGTTAAGAGGGAACTTAGACGCATCTATAAATACCTACATGTTGGGAACATTTCTGATTGCCAAGGTCCTTTATCCTAGCAAACAAAGGCAGCAAAATTTCCTGGTGCTGGGAGCTAAAGCTAGAGAAATTCAGGCTAACAGTAAAGCAGAGATTTTTAGTGTGAAGGATAAATAACCATCAGGCCAGCCAGGCCAGGGACAGAGCAGATTCCCCATTGCACAAAGCCTTAAAATTAAAGCTAGGTGTCTGCTGCTAAAGGAGACATTGCAACTCATCCAGACATTTTGGGCTGGATGCAAGAGCACCCCACAGCCTGGGACAACTAGGAAGAAAATCCCTTAAAATTTGACTGTTTTCAACTGCTCTCACCCCTCATGGGTTTTGCACTGTGGCTCCCCTGTGGTGGTGGTTCCCACCCACTGGCAAAAGGAAACCAGCAGCCAATCTCATCCTCATGTCATGTTCAGAAAACCACTGTCCCACCCTTCCAAAATTGGTAAAGATGTGGTGAATGTTTGAAAATGTAGAGAGAAGCAAGAGGAAAAGGAGAAAATAAACAGTAAGGGAAAAAATGGGGTGTTACCCATTTTATTGCAGACCAGAATAAGAAGGGAAACATTTAAAAAAGGACAGAAAAGAGGCAGTGCAATTTTTGTATTTAAAATACTTTGGAAGAAGGCTTAGAATCAGCAAACAAACATTATTTCCAACTATGCCAAGAAAAACAACATTTTCATATAATTTTAAATCTGTGGTGAACTCCATCCATCCTGGCTACTTCGTCCCTCCCAGAAGTGCATTTTGCCCTTCACTCATCCCTAAAACTCCCCTCAAATGCGTAGCCCAAACGATGCACTCGCAGCAGGAGGGAGCTGAGATTTACGATGCACATCCAAATAAATGGTCTTTCCAAGTAAACAAGACAGCAGAGAAAAGCTCCCAGTAAGCTGAGGAACGGACCTGCCATTTAAGAGCTCAGAGAAAAAAATATGGAAATCTGCAACGTGGGAGCGTGCCAGCGCTGGGGGTGAGAGGGACGGGGCTGGGAGGATTTCCAGCTCCACACAGCCTCTATTCCTGTGCCATATCCACCTGCCCTCCGAGCCCTGAGGGCTGACACTGGGCCACAGTAAATAACAATGCAAGGGGATGATTTTGGGGTCATCCAGCCCCTGGCACAGGTGACTGCTTGGTTTTTTAGGGTGAGCACCACCAGAACAACCACGAGGAAACACTGCCAGCCCCAGGGGAGGAAAACACCTCCACAACACCATCCCTGCAGTTCTCCAAGCACATGGCCCTGGTGCTGTCCCTCAGTGCCAGCTGCTGGCCGGGTGGGATGTGGCGTGGGGCGCATGGAGGCTCACCTGGGGCAGGGTGCTCTGAGAGCTGAGCACCAGGCTGCAGACACTGGCTGGTGCCTCTGTCCTCCGTGCTGTCACCCTCACCAGCCGTGGTGGTGTCGCTGGTGCACTGTCCCCAGTCCCTGTGGGAAGTCTCTGCTCACAGTCCCAGGAGGAATCCTGAAACGAGACAAGGGGGTACATGCAGGTAGGGCAGGCCGGCTGCCTTCAGGTCCCCCACTGCTTCTGCAAAGGACAAAAGGAGTTTTCCCTCATGCAAGGGGCTCATAGTGAGCATCCCACCAGTGTCAGCCTGCCTGGCCCCTGCCCACTCCGGCTGCTGGGTCACTGCAGGATTTCTGGCTGGGGGGTTGGGGGCTGTCCCACTGCTGGGTTACACTTCATGTTTCAGCAACATAAGATGCCTCAAACACATTTTTTGGAGAAAGGAGGAGGAATTTGATGGTGTCAATGTCTTGGGCTGTGTTCAATGCAAGGAAGCACCAAGACTGGCTGCTTTGCTCATCCCTGCTGGGATGATGGGGGGAGCAGGGGCACACCCTTCACACCAGCTGCGCCAGGCCCATGGCTGCTTCCCCACTTGTTTCCATATTGATTTTTAAACTTGTTTATTGACTGTCACATCTCCATGGGGACCCATGGATTGGCCTGGCTGCAGAGACTGGTGACTATTACCAGCAGAGTTCACTGGTGGGTGGACCATGGCTACAGGAGCCCCAAAAAGGCAAAACAAGACCCCACTACCTATGGTAAAACATCACTAAAAATTCATTCATAAACACATACTAGATTTGCACGTTTGCCTTTAACTAAAGGGATTGACAATGTGAAGGGGGTAGTTAAAAAATGGGACTAAATGGTTCCTGAGTCAGAGGGACACAGCTATCTCCTGCACTGATTGTGGGCAGTTTTGTCCCTGCTGTTTTTGATCCTCAAACTCCTTTAAAGTGTTCTTCCTTAGATGGTATCATTCAGTTCCATCTTCCCTGTGTGACACTCAAATTTTGTGTCCCCTTAGGTATATGATGGGGAGCCAGTTCAGTCTGTGAGGCAGAAAATGGTGTTTATCTGACAGAATTATTTCACCAAAAGGAGAAATCCCTGAATTTTTGCACTGCTGCACCAATGTTCCTGTATCCCCACATCAGGGGGATCCCACACCATCCTTTGGCAGGGCAAGAGGCACTGAGAGGGGGATGGGAAGATGGCCTGCAAAGACATGAGGCAATTTTATTTGTCTAGGTGTCTTTGAGACAAGTGAGACCCTACTGCACAACTCCTACCTCCCCACCTGGTGCTCTATCTTTCAAAAGCCTTTAACCAGAACAGCCTTTAAAAGCCTGTTGAAAATTAAAGAGTATGCAAATAAGAGAGACAGAAGTTATCTAAGAGCTGGGAAAAAATCCTGAAAAGAGAATCTTAAAGGACTCAGCCTACTTCACTTATCAAAAGCAGCCCATGAGGTGGCTGGATCAGAGAGCTGAAATGCCTCCATGGGAGACAGCATCAGACGGGAGCAACTTGCCCAGCTCCAAGAGCAGAGCTGGAGCTGGAGCTGGAGCTGTTTGCATTAGGAGTAATTCAATTAACACTTGTGAACCAGAGAAGTTGCCTCATTAATGAGACAAGCTATGACAGAGGAGGTGTGGAAACAAACTGGATGTGAGCTGGGCAGGCTGTGGTGGCCAGCAGCCTCCCCCTACCTCCTTCTCAGTGCAGGAATGTGCAGGCTGTGACCCTGCAGCATCATGACAGAGTGACTCTTACCTCAGGGGGGTTTTGGGGCTCTCTGGGTGTCACCGCAGAGCTGGGCTCGCTGGCCCCGTGCTGCTGCCTGGCTGTGCCATGATGTGCATCCAGGCTCGGAGATTGCAGGGGTGCGGAGCGCAGTGTGAAATCATAGAATTCATGGATATCTGCAAAACAGCACGAGAAGCATCCACAGGACCTGGGAGGCAGCCTGATGGCAGCTCCTGCGTGGGGTGCAGCACCTGTGCCCTCCTACTCTGCCTCCAGAGCATCGTAAGTCTGAGCCTCTGTGAGAGGGCTCTGCTGGCTCCCCACACTTGCTGCATTGCCCACCACACCCACTCTGCAATGCAAGAGGTGTAGAGGGGTGTCTGGTTCTGTGTGCAGAGTCCCATGGCTCTGTAAGGCACGGGCATGTCCACGGAGCAATGACCACACAGTCCACAGGGTCTAAGAGAAAACTATGCTCAGCAACATCAATGAGAAACTCACCCCACTCTGCTCACCAGGCTGTGCCACCCCCAGCCATGGTCCCATGTCTTTTCTGCTCCAAAAGGCCTCTTGCACCAGGCAGCCCCTGCCTACCTCCCTTGCCCTGACACAGATGGGCATTTCCCTCCCCATCACCACTCCCTAGAACCCCTGTGGAGGGGCTCCCTTCCCAGGGGGACAGGCAGAGGGCACAGGGCACTAGGAGAGCAGGCTCACAGTGTACAAGCTGTAAAACTGATGACTACAGCTGTGTTATCTCCAGCTCCTCCCCTGATAAATTCCCTCTTCCCAGCTAGCACAATGCTACCTGCCTCCTGCCACAAGCAGATGTCAGGTATCCTCATTCTGGACTTCAAGGACCCAAGTCTGCTGCTGTAAACCACAGTGGCTCCAGAGAGGCGTGGGAATGGGGTGATTCAGCCCCTGCTTCTCCAGAGACAGTTATGGGGTGACAGCAGGACCTGACAGCACCTGCCCAGGCATAGCTTCAGAGGGGCTGTGGAAGCCCAGACCCTCTCCTTTCCCTGCCAGGAGGATTTTTATCCCTCTCCTGGTCACACAGAGGATGGCATGGAGCAGCAGGACTGCAGTGGGCTTTGGTCCTCACTAAGGAAGCCCCGATGGCTGCACACTCAGGCAGCTGCTGGCCCCTGGCAGCCCCCAGCTCATCTCCAGAGCCAGCACCTCCACAGGAGCAATGAAAGCCAATATATTCATCGCAGAAGTGTTTAATTTCAGAAAGGGAATTATATAAAAAGTGAGAAATGTTTTTATGAAGAAACTGAAAGGGGTAACAAAAATCTGTGGGAGGCTCTGAGCCTATTTAGAGAGACCCACTGGGATATCAGAGCAGACACGCAGTGCGTGGCTGAAGAATACTGTAAAGGCAAAAGAGAGGGAAGCAAGGCTTGACCTCAGGAAAAAGGAGGCTATTGAAAGTGAGAAGACATTCATCTAAACAGCTGAAGCTGCACCTAAATGAGAAAACCAGAAAGGATGGTAAATGCTGCCAGGTTAGAGGTAAAGCTCCAAAAGGTCGGCCAAGAGAGTTTGGTAAACGCCTTGCAAAAGCCATAAAAAAGTAATAAATCCCTTCAAGCACCTGGGAAACAGGAAGCCTGGCAGAGTCAGCAGGGCCAAAAAGTCACGACAGCATAAATAAGCACTTGGAGCAGGAAAAGCCACAGCAGGAACCTGAGTTCATTTTCTGTACCTGCGTCTGCTGTGGAGGAAGCCAGAGAGCTCCTCTTCTCTGAGTGACCTGAAGGGCAAGCAGTGGGGCCCAGCCTGAGGGGGACGTGACCCTTCCCATGGCACTCCCTGGGAGCCCGTGGATGAAGCAGCTACACCAGCCCTTCAGTCTGTGATTTCTCACCTGAAACTCTGCCACATCAATGCACTACAAGGTATTAAATGGCCACATTATAAAGATTTCCAGAGGAAATCTGGTGAGCATTTGGCAGTGTAAGCAGGGACATGCTGATCACTGCCTGAGGCTATTTCCCAAGTGTAGCAAGATGCTTTGCCTAAGCATGGATATGGCACCTTGAGATTTGTCTTACAAGTTTATCAATGCGGGCCTGAGCCAGGAGGGTCTGCTGATTGGTGATAAGATCAAGTGAGGAGGGTCTACTGTTCTTAATGCTGAAGAATGCTGAGACCAGCCTGACCAAACTCCCAAGCCCCACCACAAGGACATGAAAGACAAGTGCTCCCTGACTGAAGCTGGGAGCAGCAAAAATGTGCAGGCTCTGATATTGAAGTGAGAGTCAGGAGCGGTGTAAAGAGCTGCTCACACCTTTTTCAGCACAAAACATACTTTGCTGATTAAACCTGATAACACATAATCTCAAAAATGCAAATGACTGACAGTCAATCACTTTAAACTATAAAAGGCCAGTCCTACTTTTGCACAGCAAGGACTTCTATCATACCTCCCTAAGGTCTGTGAAGATCCTTCCCTTGAGTGGGGATGCCCCTCACAGTTGCTCCTCAAGGCTGAGTGAAAGAGATTTGCCCATGGCCATTGGTATGGGTGAGTAACAGCAATCTCTACTTAGTAATTGTTTACCTAGCTTTAATATAATTGCTTCAATACTGCTTCAAAAGCAGTACACCACCACACACTAGTAGTTATAGCTATCCATACTGTGTAGTAAATAATTCTGATTAAGCTACTTTTTTCTAATCATAATTGTAATAAATTTAAATAAATAATTTAATATATTTATATAAATGTATTAGGTTTGCCATCCTTAATCCTGTGGGACAAAGTTGTGTAGAAGTTCAATTACACCTGTGTAATCTTGTAGATGTAAATCATTGATGNGGTCTGTGAAGATCCTTCCCTTGAGTGGGGATGCCCCTCACAGTTGCTCCTCAAGGCTGAGTGAAAGAGATTTGCCCATGGCCATTGGTATGGGTGAGTAACAGCAATCTCTACTTAGTAATTGTTTACCTAGCTTTAATATAATTGCTTCAATACTGCTTCAAAAGCAGTACACCACCACACACTAGTAGTTATAGCTATCCATACTGTGTAGTAAATAATTCTGATTAAGCTACTTTTTTCTAATCATAATTGTAATAAATTTAAATAAATAATTTAATATATTTATATAAATGTATTAGGTTTGCCATCCTTAATCCTGTGGGACAAAGTTGTGTAGAAGTTCAATTACACCTGTGTAATCTTGTAGATGTAAATCATTGATGAAGTCTGGGGCTAAGATTGGATCCAGCTGCACCCAGGCTCTTCTCTGAGGAGTTTAGAAAGCAAGGGGGTCCTTTCTGCTCCTCATGACTCAGTGGGAGGGCTTTTCTAATACACTTTGCCTGAAGCTCCCACTCTGCCCACGACACCCGGAATGCTTTCACAAAGCAGGACTGCATACCCAGACACAAGTGCCCATCCTCTCTCCCTGTGCTTAACCACATGCCCAGTCACTGCAGCAGCACATCCATGTTGCAGATGGGATGAGAACAGCATTGACCCCCATCTTCCTCTTCCCTGGGGCTGCCTCGTCTGGTGACCTCCCAGCTGCAGGAAAAAGCTGCTATAAATCTCAGCTGCTGGCAGACCAGCTGGGTGCCCGCGGGGAACCCAGCCAGGCTCTGCTTTCTGAGCCCAGGGAGCACTGTGACACTGCCCAGTGCCAATGCTGCTTTTGGAGCTGCTGTTTTGTGCTGCCAGGCTCTGTCCTGTGCCCTGAGAGACATGGGGCAGCTGGCAATGATGGGAGCAGTGGGAGTCCCCAGATCTACCCACTGTGCCTGGGGTACCCCTATATAGCTGCAGAACACGCTGCTGGCAGCCCCTGAAGCCCTCTCAAATCAGATGTGAGGTCACAGCAAGCAGTCATTGCACAGCCAGACAAACTGGACTTTGTTTTTGTGCTAAAACATCTCTCCCTCTGGTTATAAAAATAATAATTGCATAACAGGACAGCAGCGGCTCCTGGCTGCATGGATTGCATTTGGAACACAAAAAACTTTGCAAGAATGAAACCAGGATTTGAACAGCCCCATTGTGGGGGTGCAGTGCTGCCGGCATCCCCACTTGCCACCCATCTGCTGCAGGAACACAGCCTGGGGCAGCTAGGCTGGCAAGGCGCCCGCAGACCAGAAAACTTGTCCCCTAAAGCTGAAGCAGCTGCTTTCCACCTCCAAAACCCTCAGCCCAGTTTAGGGGCTTGCCAGAAGAGGGAATTGCTGCTGGCACTGGGGATTGGAAGAGTTTCAGGATTGGTAGACAGGGTTCAGGCAGCAAAGGATGTGGCCATGACAGAAGAAAATTTTTAGGACACATGCATGTCATTACAGATAATTTAAATACATGCCGCATTTCTTATGAGCATCACAAGCTGCACACAAATCTGCCTCACCTGTGCACTTTAAGAGTAGCACTACCTGAAAAGCCTCTGTAAGAGGATGTTGTGGTAGCAAAAGATGATGCTGCATGTTCTGTCTTACAGCCCAGTTTCTGTGCGATGACAGTGTAAATCCATTCTGGATCTAATAAGGGAAAGTAACTCAAGATTTACAGAGATTAGAATTTTTCCAACAATTTCGTCCTGGGGTTAATTCATCAAATAAATGTTGTTAAATATTTCTATAGCACCAGCATCTGAGGGCTAATGCAGCATCCTTGTGCCAGCCAGCACATGCAGTTCCAGAAAATGACATTTCTTCCCCAGTTATGTGCACAGACACCAACTGCATCCCCACAGATTTACCCCAAGCCGAAACCCCAGACTTGCACCAGACCCTCAGCCATGGCCCCACTGCCACAGTAGACCTTTCCAGCAAGCTACAAGTTTCCATCCTTGCTATGGGCAAATTTGCAAGAGGAGAAGTCCTCAGAGCTGGGAATCCTCCAGTTTTCCACTCTGGCTTCTGCAGCCACCCAGGGAGGTGACAACCCCCGCTCCCAGTAGTGCTGCTGGCAAGCTGAACTCCCAGATGGAATTTTGCATCCAGGGAAGCACTGCCTGCCTCTCCAGCCTTCACCATAGCTCTGGGAGGAATCTTTTTTGGGGCAAAAGGAAGTGCAGGGGAGGGTTGAGGTCCAAGCAACTGATAGAACCTCACCGAGGTCAGCACAAGCCACTGCTCAGACACAGGAGATGAGCTGAATCCCAGAGGGATTTTGGGAGGAGCACAACCCCTTGGGCTGCTGGCAGCTGGGATGGCTGGACATATACAAACCCTGCCTGTCCATCTGGCTTCTCCCGCTGCAAAGGGCACAACGGCCCTTTTCAGCCCCAGCTCTGGGAGGGAAAGGTCATGGAGCCACTTTTGTGTGCCAGCCCCATCCTCCCCAGCAGCAGGAGAGGAGACCAGGCATCTCCCTGAGGGGCTCCCAGTAGCAAAGGGAAAGCAGGGCCACCATCCTCCCAGCCGGGCTCCTCGAGCACCCTTTTGCTGGGCTGTTTCCCTGCAAGTCACGCACTTGGCTCCACAGCCTCAGACACGAGGAGAGAGGGGCCAGGAGAAGGGAGCCAGCACAGCCTGTTTTCCCTCTGTGCCGCCAAGGAATTTCTTTTGTGCAGAGCAGGGTTTGGCACATTCCAGTGCAGAGCAGCTCCCGCATCGCTGTGCTGTGGCACCCCCTGGGACAGGAGCTGTCCTGGCAGAGTCAGTGTGCCCCAGGCATGGGCAGCTCCAGGGACAGGGAGGTGGTCAGAGGAGCCTGGCAGAACTGCATGTGCAGAGAAACACTGGGCATGATCACAGTGAGATAGATCCAGCCCCACACAGATGCATCCTGGACACAACACAAGCTTTATCTGAACATCCCAGCAGATCCTCCCCTGGAGACGGACAAACTGAGATTTCTGGAGTCCCCAAAACAGATTATTCTTTAAAAGAATTATATGGAAAGTCATATTCCTGGCATTTTTCATGTGGTCCAACTTGGCAAACTCCATGATGTTTATCACTTGTGGTAACTCTTCTATGGCCTGGTGCATGTTGATGTTCAAACTCCAGCCAGGCAACGCGTGCCTTAGAAAAGCACCACTTGCAGGAGTGGACAACCTGATGACAGGGGTGGACCATGATCACACATTCATCATCCCCAGGGGCTGAAACAGAGCAGGGCCATGTTGCTGAAGGGCTGCAGGACGAGGCAAAGGTCTCTCTAGAGCCAGAAGCATCTGGCATGGCATGGAGCAGTGAGACGGGAGCCTCTGCACTGAGAAGTGTATCAGTGGCTCTTCTGCAAATCCTACTCCCTCAGATAAACATTGAACCAGCTCTGTGATTCGGAGAAACTTCAGACAGAGACACAGCAGACCACTGGGAAAAGGAAGGGTGAAGAGGAAATAAAATAGAACTGTTCTATCACCCTATCAGAGCTGTCACTGTACTCCAGAGGGTCTGGACTGTGGACAGGAGGCAACCCAGTGTGTGCCAGCTGCGTGTGGTCACAGCAAGCACACAGCCAGACACAATGTCCATGCTGGGACAGAGGAATTCACAAACCTACTCCAAGGGAAGGGAAGGGGGGCCGGAAGTAATTAATGCGCATTCCTACTTTAGGTAAACACATCGAGAGAAAGCTCGCTCTGGCACGGGGAATTAATATCCTGTTAAACCAGTTGAAAAGGTCACCAGCAATCAAGCGACACTCCCGACACCCCTTCGTGCCAGAGCTGACAGGGCACTAAGACAGAGGGCTGAGAGCAGAGAGCTGGGAACTCTGTGCAGCATCCGCCTGCCAGCGGGCAGCTGCAGCCAGCTCGGCGTGCGTGCAGACGTGTTCTCTGCAGCTACACTCTCTCCACAACACTCTGCACTAATATCAACAGCCCTGGGCCTTGGCAAAGCTGCTTTACAGCCTTCACACAGCCCCAGGGAGGACTGGCAGAGCACACAAAAGCAGCCAAGGGCATTGAGCTCATGTCAGGTTTGCCACAGCGATCGCAGCGCTGCTTGGGATTGCTGCCTCCAGGGTGGGGTGAACCTTGGGCTGGGGACCATTTAGAGAATAGGTTGTATGACTTAAGTAACAAGAAAAGAGATGCACACTAGCCTGTTCAGTGTGGGGGCCCACCTGCCCTGGAGAGTCATCCCTTGCCACATGTCTTCACTGCCTCTGGCACAGACATTCCAACACAAGACCTTCAAAAGGACATACTGGAACTGAAAGCCTCCAAGTGATGCTCCAACAGCAAGAAAGAAAAAAAGGAAAGAATAAAATAGCTCAGGACACACCACTCAATTTCATTTTCACTGGAAAACCTGAAGCACAGAGGAGCTGCTGGCAACTCACGTCTCTGCAGGCACAGAAGTGGGTCCCTGGCTGCAGAGGTGTGAAGAAAAGGTGAGAGCTGCCAAGAGACAAGAGAGACGGTGAGAGAGAGAGCACCAGGGCTGAGACAGCCTTGGGTCACAATGCACTGAGACATGCCACAGACCACAGCTCTGCACCCTGGGGCCTAGGTCTTTCTCAAGTGTGCAGAGCCTCTGGGGTGCTTTCCCTTCCTTCCCATCAGGAAAACTCAGCTTCTCTCCCAGAAGACCCAGGAACAGAAACCACAAGGGCTGCATGTGTTTCCTGAGGCCCACAGCAGACAGAATTTAAGGAGTAGTTGAGTGGGAGCTCCGGCACCTCTCCACACACTGCAGCTTTTGCAAATGATTCTCTGGGATGACCTCCAAATTTAGTGCCCTAAGTCAACCTGCACAGCCAGGATCTGGTCTGATTTGCCATGGAACGGAGTTGAGAAACTTCAGAGTCCAAACCCACTGAATTTTGTTTTCCTTAAAAAAAACACTTTGCAAAGAAAGCACATTTTCAAATGCTCTTGTCCAGCAAGATAGTCACATGCCTTGCACAGAGAAGCTGCAAAGTCCAGCAAGACTCCAGCTACATTTATCTAAGTCCACATGGAGAACTTTGTACAGTGCTCAAAATGGCATTTTCTGGTGTCCAGCCCCAAGATGAGCCTCACTATTAAATCTAGTTCTTGTGTGAAATGGAGCTGCTGGAACAGTGTGTTACTCACAAGTGCTTATGGGTCTAAGCACAAGAAAGTACAGAATACCCCAAAGGAGTTTGGATACATGCAAATTCTCTCTTAACGATAGAAAAATTTAGCTTCCCTTCAATTTGGCAGCAGGAGTGGAAAGCAGCAGGTTGTGATGAGGCTGGGGGGCCCTGGAGGAGGGAGGGCCTATGGTGGGGTGTCCTTGTACAGCAGCAGAACTGGAAACCCAGTGGTGGCTGCGGACACACCAGGCCTGCACTGCACACCGGGTGCTCACAGCACAGCAGCATCCTTTAGCAGGTGCTGGATAGACCTGGCATGGCCTGATGAAGAAGGCTTTACCCTTTGTCCTCAATCATCCAACTGAATAATCACATCACAAATGCCCAGTGATTGCAGCCCTGACCCCCAGCATTCTCCTGCCTAAGTCCTGTGGGGAAAAGACAGCCCAGCTCCCTGGAATTATGTGCCATGTGTTTGCACAGGATGCACCCGCTCTGGTCAGTGCCAGTGCAGGATCAGGCCCCCCAAGAGGTCCCACTGAATGCAAGGCCACAGGAACTGCAAGGCAGGAGCTTACCCAGCAGAGCCTGGAAGAGTTCACTTTGAAAGATGTGCGAGACTTTTCCAATGGAGGCTTTTAGCTCCTGCTCCTCCGGGGACCGCAGGGTGCTTTGGTATCTGGTCAGAATTTCCACTGCCCGTTCAGTGTCTGCAGAGACGACACAGGAGTAACAAGGCATTAACACTGAAGGTTGTTAGGGGAAGGCTCGAATAATGCCTCCAGTTGTCTTCTAGTTTGGCTTTTTAAGAATCAGACAGACGCAAAAGCAGCCTCCTTACACACACCTGGAAGAGCTAACCCTGCTGAGAGGTGCTGAGGGGCCATGGTGGAGAGCTGGGCAGGGGCTGGAGGGGACATGGTTCTGCCACAAACTTTAAAGATCAGGGGCTAAAATCAGGTCAATTCACCTCTGAACCCTACGGCCCTGGGCAGGCTGAACACCTCTGCCATCTCCCAGGCAGAGAAGCCATTGAGGAGCTGGACGCATCCTGATTGCACAGGGCTATGAATACTACCAAAGGAGCTGCAGTCTCCCACATGAGGCCAGATGGCTGCAGCAAAGTGTGGGCCCATTCACACAGTGCAAACAGCTCAGCTACACAAGTGGCAAAACCTGGGTTTCTACAGGCTGAAATGTAAGAATTGGTCAATGCAGCAAACAGCTGTGGGTCAGCAGGAGACAAAGGGGAAAGGAACAGGATGCCTTGGGGTCAAAGGAGATGCTGTCCAGGAGGGGAGCTGGAGGCTGCCATGAAGAAATGCTTTGGTTAAAGATTGGGCTCGCCCTAACTATAAGAAGACCCTGGACCTGAAACAGTGGAGCTGTGATCTCTGTGCCTGGACACCTCCATGCTTCTCCAGGCAGACAGCCAGAGCTGTCAGTGCAGCCCAAACCTCAGATGTAACCCACATCTCAGGCAGGTGGGGAACTCCTGTGGACCTTGAGACTGTCCCAGCCCTATCAGTGGATATTTCTTTTTGTCACCCAGGCAGCCCACAGACAAAGAGTGTCTGTGTGAGGAGGCAGAGAAGCTGTCCCGCCACTGCTGGAGACTCATCTTTTAAGCCAGGAACTCATGCAGAAAGGATGACCCTGCTCATCACAGGGCTCTTGGCAGAGAATTCAGGTCATCAGACAAGAGGGCCTGTGTCTGCGAGGGTGTGTGCCACCTGGTATCCCAGCTTGCCCAGCCTCCCAGTGTCTCTCATCAGCCACAATGGAAAGGGGGTCCTCTTGCCTGTGTCCTCAGCCCACTCTGACTCATCGTGGGAGCAGAACAAGGAAAGTCGAAGTGTGGGGAAGTGTGAATAACTCCTACTCAGAGCTGGGCTCCATGCTGGCTCCAGGAAAAGCAGGGACCTCCCTAAGCATTATGAGGATCCTAGCCCTGTAATATCACTAAGAGCTTCCTTTTCTGCAATACAAGAGAGTGTCTTCAGACACTGCTCGGCAGCCCGTGAGCAAGGTTGAGGCAACTTTGCATGCTCATTCCTGACCTTATCAGCTAAAGAAACAGATGAAGAACTGGGAACACCACATCAGGACACAGATCGCAAACCTGGTGTGAATGGCATGCAACCTGTGCTGACCTCTGTGCTGCTGGCCACCAGCACCGGGTGACAGCTGCCTGGAGCAGGAGAGCACTGGCTCTGGACAACCCAACCTGGGAAAGCGCTGTGCACCTAGCACGGGGGTGAGACCAGAGGACCCTTCTTACAGCACCCAAGAAGGACCACGTGGTGACCAGGGTCCATATCACCCTGCCTCAAGGTGCCCACTTACAGAAGACCCCCTCCTCGAGGGGGGTGCCCGCCCTCCTCCCCACGGCACCCACGGGCTGTGCGAGCACATCATCCCA
>VXBX01003991.1:2455392-2474430 GCA_013400415.1 Scytalopus superciliaris | reverse complement strand
CACGGGCCGTGCGAGCACATCATCCCATGGCCCCCCGCTCCGAGCCACGAGCACACATCCGCAGCCCGAGCAGGGCGTGAAGCGCGGACGCCCCGTCCTCGGGTCTCAGCCCGTGTCTCGCACGGCCGCCCGCAGCGGGGCCGTGAGCTGCCCGGCAGGGGCGCGGCGCCGGCCGGGCACACACTTGTTGAGCGCGGCGGGCAAGGCAGGGGTCCCTGCCCCGCGCCGGGAGCGCCTCCCGCAGCCGCGACCCCCGGGGAAAGGGAAGACGAGCCGTGCCCACCGCGCCCCTGCGGGGTCTCTCTGTCTGCCGCTCCTCTGCTTTATTGACATAAATAGGTAGCAACAAGTAAAACTGACACGATACCCTCCCCTTTTCCGCGTTCGAGGCCCTGCTGCAACGTGTCTGATGCTTAGTCCCATCGCTCCCTCTGCAGCCTCGGAGCGGCAGCAGGAGCGTGACTATGGTCCCGCCAGCCCCAGACACCCCCGACGCCCAGCCCTGCTCCTTTTCCCCCCAGAGCACCAGTCATTAACTGCATGGAGTGCCAGGACCCGGGCTTGTAAGCATGAAGCCAGCAGCAGCAGAGGCACGATTTGTGTCCAGCACGGGAGCCCGAAGAAATCAGTTCCCCCTTAGTCTTTGTGAAAAGCCACCTCACAGCCTCCTTTCCACTCCTCAAGCTGCGGGGCAGGGCAGCCCCCAGGGGAACAGCACGTAAACCAGGTGTCCCTTCAGCGGCTGTAGAACTGCTGACGACAGGCAGAGACTGCCCTTTCCCTGCACCAAACAGCAACCCACATCCCCACTAGTGTCCAAACCCCGAGGTACAGGTCTCAGCTCCAACACTGCTGGATAAGTATTTCCATCCCTAGGCAACCCCTGCAAAGCTTTAGTTCCTCGCTGCCAGTGGCAAATGAGAACCCAGTTCCAAGTCTTTTCAGCTGAGGGCAGCTGTGCACCATGAAAGGAGCCAGAAAGGTTACGGGAGAAGGAAGGCTCAGGAAGGCGTCTGCAAAGGAAAGGAGCCTTGAAGCTGGTCTGAGTAGTGCTCCCTGCTTGAGCTGTGCAGGCTCTGGCTGCCCCTCCCCGTGGCTGACGCAGGCAAGAGGGGTCACTCTTGCATCAAGCTGTTGATTTTCGTGAGCAGCACATCCGTCTCAGACTCTGAGGAGAGAGAGAAAAAATAGTCATCGTGGGCAGCCCCCGTCCCATAGCAACAGGCAGAGCAGCCTGAAAAGCAGGTTTGAGGACACTTGAAGAATGTGGGATTTCCCCAGTATTGTCCCACAGGGCTGTTTGTTAAGGGCAAGGCAGGAACTCCCTGGGCTGGGATTCCCTTCACTCCCCCAGCCCTCCCAAACCACTCTGTCATGTTTGGCTGGAGAAAGCTGCCTGCCTGTCAGGGAGAGTCCCACAGGCACAGCCTGGCTCTGAGGGAAGGGAGCTCTCATCTCGTGCGCACTCACCCGCTGGCCGTCTTCTGTGGGAGCATTTCCTAGGAGATGGAAAAGGATCGATGTTAGCATGCAAGTCTGGCCTCCTGCCTCCCTGAGCTGCCAGCTGGAGGCTGTGGGGCCCCACAGTTCCACAAGGGATCTGCTCTCAGTGCCTGCAGTACTGGTAAAAGGGACCAGGGTGCCCCAGGCCACCAAACCCTGGGGCATAGAGTGAGTTAGTGTGAACTGAGGCACCCAGCATCTTGAGGCAGGATCAGGGCAGATTTTTAGCTGCACCCTGGGGATAAAAAGCTTCCCCTACATACTGTGCTGTCTTAGCCAGAGGGGAGTGGACCCACCCAAGGATTTGAGTTCAGAGAGGGGTGGCAGCAGGTAAGACCAGGTTTGAATATGTACCAGCCACCCAGGGCACACGACGACAATCCCCCAACAGACCTGTCTCAGGAGGGGAAAAGAGATCAAACGTACTTCATCAAGAAGAAGGCCCAGAGGATGATAAGGAAGGAAACACAGTCTACAACGATCCAGATCATGAGATATGTGCTGCTGGGCTGCAAGGCAAGGAGACAAGCCACTGAGCACCAGCTAGGGGTGGTGTACTGGTGGCACAGCCCAGCCTGCTGTGTCCCTTCCACGGGATCACATGTTCCCACGCCAGTACAACTCTGAGCAGAAGTCACCCTCCAGGCAACTGGCTGCACAGGGCCACTGCAGAAAGGGACCCACAAGTGCCTGGGACACGGGGCTGTGGGGCAAGGTGAAGGATGGAGGGGTTACTCACAAGCAGCCAGATAGGGTGTTTCATTTCCTTCAGCACCTGGCAGGCATTGGTGGTGACAGAGCTCACCCCAGAGCACCACAGCACAGAGAAGAGCCAAGGCTTGTTCACCACATACAAGTTGACAGAGATATTATCCTGGCGGTACTGCCTGCATGGAGACAACTGTGGTCAGAAGAGCAGACAGCAGAGTGCTATGACTCCATGTATAGCCAGAGAGGATTGTACATCTGGGATACGATCCAGCATTTTCAGCCATGTGGAGTGAGTGTCTGGAGATCCAGACCCAGGACAGGTCTGCTGGCAAGGCAGAGGATTGCAGCCAGCTCCAAACTCTGCACCAGCCCTGCCTCGGTAAGGCACACCTGTCCACAAGGCACTCACCCAGCCCGTCCCAGCAGCACACCAGCACTCAGCCTCAGCTGGCCCTCACCTCTGCTGACCCCCGGGACAGAGCTGGGACAGTGCCCAGATCCCAAGAGCTCCCAGGTGCTTGGGGTTCTCACCTGATCTCCTCAGAGCTCATGTCCTGGTATGGCAGATTGACATGTAGCAGTGGCTCCTTCTCATTCTGGAGTCTCTTCCGGCCATAGACTTGCTGAACACCTGGGGCTTGCTGTTTGACTTGTTCCCTGAACCCATCTGGAAGCCAGAGGACCTAGGCAAGAGTCAGACAGCACATGCAGAAGTGAGGTGCTTCACAGAGTTTGCTCTCTTCCAGTATTTTATTGAAGGTTCAGGTACACATTGCCTGCTTAGACAGCTGCGTCCTGACCCCAACTCAACGCTCAGCTCCTCCATGAGGATCTCAGACAGGACAGTCTCCTACAAGCTTGCCCCAGCCAAGAAGTAAGCACAACAGACCCCACCTGAGGTGAGAAAACAGTTCCAGCTTAAGAGAGCTGCAGCAATTATGTCCTTTCTGGGTCCTTGAATGGATCATGCAGTGCAGCCTTTTGGCCCCAACTCTGCATTAAGACTGCACATTGGATCAGCACTACAGTAGAAGTCCTTCCTGTATCCCCTCCTGCACTACATTCCCAAAAAGCCAAGAAAGGAAGGCAACTTGAGTGTTAATTCATCCCCTAAGGGCAGCACATAGCCTGTGCTGCAGAGGTTGGATGAAGTATAAAGGGAACACAGGAGGTTGCAGCAGGAGTCCAAGAGCTGCAGGGAGAGGTGTGGCACAGTGTGGGGAGGTGGAAGCCTCAGCACTGTATTCCTGCTCATGCTGGCAGTGTTGGTCCCCTCCCTAGACTGAGTCATTGTTTACACGCCAGGGTGACCAGTGCTGGGAAACCCAAGCATTTGGAGGGCTCTGAAACTGCAGGCATTGAACCCTAATTACTGGCAACTTCTCCCAGCTAGAGAACCCCACACTTGGACACGGTTTCCCAGCAAGGATCATGTACAGGGATGTGGTGTATGGGGTGTCAGGGATGCTCGGTAAGGCTGGCAGGGCCCCTCCTGCCATGGCAGGGGTGTGACAGCAGGATCTGGCAGTGGTAGGGTGGTGACCACCTCACCTGCTGTAATGGGATGCCTGACTGTAAGATCACTTCCAGGGTGGCATTGACAAAGTTCTGGTAGTCACTGTGGTTCTCAGGCCGGAGATCAAACATGATGGAGATATTGCTCTCCTTGGCTGCCTCAAGTGCCTGTCCCAGGGATGGGATCCTCTGTTTAGCTGCCTGTTTGCGATCACCAGCAGAAAGACTGTCCACAGTGTGAAATGGCTTCCGCTGTAAGGGTGAGAGAGGGTTAGTCATGAGGCAAACCCTCCATTACCTTCCACCCCCCAAACTGGTGCCTGTCTATGGCTCTCAGTGGCCTCTCCAGTGCAGACAGGCACAGGGCTCCTTCCTACACACACCCACGTGGTACTTCCACCCTTCTCCCCACAAATAGCACAGTTCAAGCAGCCCCAGCACCTGTGGGTGCTCAAAGCAGCTCAGCAGTAGTTAGTCACCTTTCGGGAAGAGCCTTGCAACAGCTGCCTTCAAGCCCAGGCAGGCTGTGCAGCTCAGGGCAAACACAAGACATTTCCCCTCAAACCAGCCTCCTCTGTGACTCAGCTGAGGAGTCAGAACAAACCCCAGCTTGGGGCATAACCGCACCCAAGGGATTTGTGCAGGCTTCTGCACTCTGTCCAGGTGCCTGCCAGGACCAGTGCTCCAGAGGGAAGGTTCTGCAGCCCCAGGGCAGGGCTAATGCTTCACCCACAAATTCACCCAACCCTTGACCAGTCACCCTAAGGGCATCCTGACCTCCAGAAACCAGCTGCCAGCATCCAACTGCTGGAGGTCTGTCCAGTTGAAGGTAGTGCTGTTCAGGGCAGCCCTTTCAGGGAACACAGCCTGCACATTGGTGGTCCTGGTGAGTTTCTCGTCATGCATGAGGAATGGGACCCCATCAGCACTGGCAAAGTAACAGAGAGGGAAGCTGTATGTTGTAAGCTTTTTGTCTCCTATTCCTGCACCAGCATTTCTGCCCCCTCCCAGCCACCTACTAGGGTAACTTCAACCCCAGCCTCATTCTACTTGTCCTTTACACAAAAATGTGAGTGTCCAGAAAGCACAGAGCACCTAGAGACCAAGCCAGGAACCAAGAAGTTCCTTGCTCTCTGCAACAGATGTCCCCATAGCAGGATTACATGAGATGAAGTAGAGCCAGGCTCTATTTTCCAAGCAGTAACCCTCCCCTGATGGAGCCTCCCTCCCTGGAAGGCAATCTGCATGGGGAGGACAGAAACTGAGTACCTCTCCCACATCATTGGGACACCAAGCTGGAGGCAGTCCCATATTGGGAAGGTGGGAGTGGCAGAGCCCTTTGAATAGGGCTCCCTCCAAATGCAGGCTATATCAGTTCTTCAAGTGTGTTCCAGAATGCCCCATGTGGGAGGTGACATCCCAGGATACATAGGCCCCTTCCTCCTTCTGAGCCCCTTTACCTCACCATGACGTCTGTCTCAAAGACTTGCACATCACAGTCCACCGCCTTGTGCAGTGACATGAGGGTGTTCTCAGGGGCCAGCTGGAAAAAGGAATGGTGTTAATGCAGAGGGCATGGGCAGGATGGTGCAAGAGGCAAGCACTGACCCTGCCTGGCTGCACCAAGCAGCTTGGCTGATCTCTAGAGCAACCACAAAGAGATGGGGGTGATTGTGACATGGTGGGGCAAGGAAAAGGACTGGGGACAGACAGCCAGAGCCTGCCTTGTCCCTGCTTCCCAGACCACACTACACAGCCAGGCTTTCAGATGAGAGTCACATCTCCTGGTCTAGTAGCGCTCAGGAAGCATCCCCCCTCCTCACCCCATGCTCACCCATCCTCCAAGCCTGACCAGCCCCGGCTGCTGTGGGGACCCTGCTCTGCTGCACTGGCCAGAGCTCATCCAGGCCTGTAGCAGCAAGGATCTGGTGCCCCATGGCCAGGCACAGCCTGGCTCACAATGGTAGGGCAGCCTGCTCCATCAACCCTGACCAGTGCCTGGGTGCTGGTCACTCACCATGGGTGCTCCTCGATGGCCAACCAGGGCTGGCTTGGGGGGCAGCTGGTTCTCCTCCATGATGCAAGGGGAGGTGATGCCCAGGGGAGCCAGATACAGTGCAATCATCACTATACAGTATACAAGCAGCAGAAACACCTTGAGACCTGCAGGTAGAGGCAGAAGGTAGAGGGGTGAGGTACAGAGGAAGAATTTTGCAAGCCATTAGGAATAAGCCAAGGCTGCTTCACCTGGCATTAACCTGTGGTTGGCTACGTCAAGCATTGCATCCCCTGACTCCAGAACACTGCAGATTTATTCCTGGCCTACTACAGGTCCTCACACCCCAACCCAGCAGTTCTGCAAGGCTCAGTCTGCCACCCGCAGCAATGAGGGCTGAATCTGCACCAAGGGCTGGACATGAGAAGAAGCAACCAAGAGCAGGTATTAGTACCAGACTGAGAACTGGAGGCCTGTTCCTACTGCACTGATGCTCTCTGAGCACCACTCTGCCAACAGTGCTGCTCAGCTGGGTGGTAGGAAGCAGGGCACCAGCTGAGGGGGACGGTAGAGAGCCTGGAGGGGGATTACCTGTATTGCGGGTGCGGTAGACGAAGCTGGCCAGTGGCCAGGCAAGGAGCGTCATTCCCCCGACAACTCCAATGTGCAGGAAGGGACCTGTTGCCTGGGAAGGCAAAGGCAGAGTGTCAGCCAGGACCAGCCTAGACCCTGTCCCCAAAATACACATGCTCCAATGCGAGGGATCTCCTACTGCAGCCGGTACTGCTGGAAGATCCACAATGCCAAGAAGAGGACAGGCTCCTGGCTGCACTGAACAGACTCCCTGCTCTGATCCAGCCACCATTCATCGCCCTGATGGCAGCTGGTCCAGGCAGGACTGCAAGAGCAGGAGGAAAACCTTCCCTGGGCAGGCAGCAGAAATCAAGGGTAGGAAGTCAACCCCCAAGGCATACAGCCATGCTGCGGTCTTCAATCACTACCCTTCAGCTCATCTCCACAGGCCAAGTACTGGGTAGAGTGGGGGAGTCTCTGGTATCGAGATGACTCACCTGCAGGGAGATCCATGCACTTCTCCATTCTTCCGCCCACTTTATTCCCAGTCCTGTGAAGGCTGCAGCCACCACCAGGGCAGTTAGGATCAGCAGGATCTGTGGGACAGTGCACAGGGCATTTAGGGGAACACAGGCATCCTGCAGGCCAGCTGCACAGCAAGCAGAACCCTCCACATTCTTTCTTTGTGAGCCCCAAGTCCTGAGACCCCACTTCCCCCATCTGGGGTTGCAGCTGAGCCCTGTACTCTCTGATTTGAGCAATGGGAATATTCCCATCCCAGAGATGTGTGGCTGAGGAACTAACAGCTGCAGCCCAGCTCAGTGGGGACATACAGCCACTCAGTGGGGTCACAGTAGCCTCAGTAGGCTGGTCACAGCTTCTGAAGGTGCAGAGCAGCCAGGGCAGGCACCATCTCCCTGCACACCCAGTCCCTCACCTTGTGCAGCCAGTGTAGCTTCAAGGGCTGGCCGCAGAGCTGCAAGCACAAAGCAAGGATCTGCAAGAACAAGAGATGTCAGAGCTGGGCTGCACCCCACACCTCAGCCCTCTAAGGGCACAGGACTCAGCCACAGGAGCCCTGGCTCAGGCAGGGTCTCTGGCCGTGCTCAGGCTGACCCAGCTCCAGAAGCTGTGTGCTCCTGCCAGCCCTGCACAGGGCATGGCATCCAGCCTATGCCCCATGCCTCCACCAGCCCAGGCAGGATCAGTGGGGCTCACCAGCAGCACAGACGAGTAGGTGATCAGCACAGCTGTAGCTATGAGCAGGACCAGGGACCAGTCCAACCACAATTTCCTCTCCTTGAAGATGAACCTGCCAGCAAAGGGGATGGTCAGAGGGACAGGGGTGACATGGGGAACAAGGCTGGATGTGAAATCGTACTCACTCATTGAAGTTGTGGAGGTCATTGAGGATGATGATAGCAAAGTAGAGCCACACCAGTGTGAAGAGGAAGACGCCGAAGAGGAAAAGGAACCAGCTGCAGTCACACTGAAAGCCAGAGATGACTCCTATACATATGTCTGCAGGGCACCTAGCCCCTGGTCAGGCTGCTGAGACCCCTGAGGAGCACCCAGCCAGCAGCAGGGAGTGCAAGGGGTCACACAGCAGGACCCATGGTATGCAGGAAAGTTCTTTCAGCTGGACTCATGCTAATGGAAGATGGATCAGCATCTCCTATAACAAGCTAAAAAGCTGCCTATGCCAGGCTGAGGACAACAGCCCCTGTAGCAAGACTGCCTCCAGTCCCTTGCAGCATTCCCTGGGGGCAGGCTGGGACTTTGGACCTGGGAAGGGGCAGGGAGCCAGGCTGCATTCCATTCTAGCTGGGTGACCCATGGGCTGGGCAG
Source organism: Scytalopus superciliaris (assembly GCA_013400415.1). Taxonomy (NCBI): domain Eukaryota; kingdom Metazoa; phylum Chordata; class Aves; order Passeriformes; family Rhinocryptidae; genus Scytalopus; species Scytalopus superciliaris. The sequence continues at coordinate 2,466,284 of VXBX01003991.1, read as the reverse complement.
AGAGGAGTGCAGTGCCCCAGAGCTGCTGCTGCAGTGGCAACCCTGCAGACTGTTCTTGCCTGCCCAGCTGAAGCTGGGTCCAGCCATGTGGTCTCCAGCCCCTAGCCCCATGTGTGCAGGTTGGGCGAGGGGTGCCACAGGTGCTGAGAGGGACACCTAACAGCCCAGACCTGTTGGTACATTCCAGGCAAGACAGAACAAGCAGCACCACAGCCACTCCCATGGGAGTCAGAGACCTCAGAGAATCCCAGGGCCTCACCACTCCCAGGTTACAAATTGCCGGGGACACCCTCCTGGTGGGAGCCACACCTAGCCCAGGAACTGTGTCTCCCACGTGCCTGGCCAGGCGCCCCAGGATCTGCTGCCACACTCAGCCCTAGGGCTCTGCTCTAGGCACGTGCAAGCCCTGTCACAGATGCAGAGTCGTGCTGCTCTACCGAATGGGACCAGACAGCTCACCCCCTCACCCTCTGCTCCAGGCTAGGGCAGTCCCTCGACAGAGGGGGTGCCAGGTAGCACCGCAGCTCTCTCAGGCTTAGCCCTGGAAAGGAGGAGCAGCAGTAAGAGGTCAGCAGGTCAGTGTCTGGGCTGAGCATCCCAGCCAGAGCCCTTCTGCACCTCAGCCACCACTCTGAGCCTCCCACACAGGGGCTGGCTAGACCCAGCTCAGCCTCACCCATGGTATCACCTTGGTGGTTCTCAGGCCCTTCCTCTTCTCCTTCTTGGTAGTGATCCACTGGCAGCTGTAGGGGCAGAGCAGGCAGGTGGCACAGGCAGCACAGCAGTCAGGGGGGTCTGCCATAGCATCAGACTGTCCCAAACCAAAGGTCAGGTGTCCTGTGGGAGATACACACAGTGTGTTGGCACAGACCTCCCCACACACAATTCCATGGGGATGGGACACTGAAGCACACTGAAGCAAGTGGTCCAGAGTCCTGGGACATAGTGGGGCTGCTGGTTCTGTTGCCAGGGGAGGCACAGTGCCAGGGAAAGAAGAAGTACACGGTACAGCCCAACCTGTTCAGCAGGCTGCCTTGGGACCCTTCACTCAATAAGCTGGAGCAAGCCTGGAGCTCGCAGGGAACAGGGCCTGCTCCCCAGCCCAGGGTTCAGAACTCCACCTGAGAGCCAGGACCACTGTGCCAGCTCCAGGGGCATGCAGTTCTTGCCAGACAGCTGGACAGAACCTTGCACCCAAGTTCCCCAGGTACAAGGACCATGCAGCCCCCTGGCCCAGCCTGGGGGTCCTGCTATGCAGCTGTGGGTACATGCAACAGCCTGGAAGTTTCCATTCTGCTCCCTAAGCCCAAGTCCTTACTGATGTAGCACCATCCTGGCAGCCCTCTAGTTCAGCTGAGACAGCAAGGAGTCCCCATCAGGGCTGGAGGAGCTGCAGCTGAGCAGGCATCAGATGGTTGTTGGTTCAAGTGCTATGGGAGGGGATGTGGGAGAGCAGCAGTTATGGGGCAACCCATTTTCACAGTCACAGAGACCCAGAATGAGATCAGGGCCACTACTGAGTTCTCCAAGCACTGGGGAGAGGGCCAGGATGCTTTGCTGTGATCTCCAGATTCCTTCTTGTCTGGAAGAAGCAGAGAGCCTCAAATGAGGTCTCCTTTTATCCACTCTGATAAAATTCCATGTTTACTATTGCTTGCTCTGCTGTGGAACTGCTCCTCATCCTCATCTTAACTCTTCCAACTGGCCAGGCACCCTACACAATGCTATCACTCTGTGGATTAAGCCAGTCTCTCATTTCACTGTGACTACTGAGCCAGGCATGAGAGCCACCTGACCACATCCTCCCAGCCCCATCCTCTCCAATGTTAGAAGCAATGGTGTGCCTAGTAGAGTCATGTCCCATTCCAATCTGGGCTGTGGAGAGAGGGAGCAGAGTTGGCCCAGGTGCCCCTAGGCCCAACCAGTCAGACCAGAGTGGCTCTGCCATGCCCTAGCTACGTCCTCTTCCTGTAACAGGACAGCACTCTAGACTGTCATCTTGCTCTCAAATACCACCATGATGTGTATCTCCAGGGTTAGGGGTACAGAGTCTTCCTCAGGACCCTCACACACACCATGGCTGCTGGGCATGCACAGGCAGGTGTCAATCCGAGAGCGGGACCCCCAACCTGCCCAGTCAGCTTCAGTAAGTCAAGGTACAGAAAATGCTGAGCAGCACAGCAGTGCCCCACATCCACTGCCCCCTCCACTTTCTAGGGACCAGATCAGCAGCTGTGACCTGCTAGTGATGGAACTGAAGGACTCAGCATTAACACAAGTGCAGGAAGCCATGGGACCAGGTATTTCCCTTCTAGATGCCCAAGGGCTCTGGCTGAAGGCTCATACCCCTGCTATCACCAGAAGCAGAGTCATAACTTCCACCAGGAAGCAATGGGCTCAGCCAGACCCCGCTGGGACTCACCCTGTCTCCACTCACACAGGCAGAGCACCAGTGCCAGTATCTGCTGGCTGTCTCCCACGCAGGGTACAGAGTACAATAGGAGTGGCACGTGGGCACCAGCTGTACTTCAGTGGTCAGCTGCCCCAAGGAGCTGTTGCTGTCAGGACTGGAGCCTGGCAGAACAGCAGCACAGGACTGGCCACAAATCCACTCCAATGGTGCTATTTGGAGGGTTGGGAGTGAAAATGCCACCCTGATCCCCAGCTCAAAGTGGGACTGCAGCAGTGGCATCAGTAGTTATGGTGTGACACCCCTGTACAGGGCACAGGTCCCAGACTGAGCTGGGCTAGGCACACAGCAGACCCTGCTCAGCCTCTGCTCCAGCTCCAACGAGAGCAGCACAGTGGGAGCCAGGGGTGCACCAAGGCAGGCAGGAACCCTCCTTTAGCTCCCACCAAACAAACCCCACAGGGAGGCACAGGGGATTTGAAAGGGTGACAAACTCATTGCTACAGTCAATGACATGGCACCATATCCTTGCAGCCCTGCAAGGACCTCTGTGCCCCAGGGGTGCTGACACAGGACAACCAAGTGCCCATGTGCAGGGCAAGATCTCTGGTGGAGCCGAGCCAGCCCAGGCTGTGTGCCACCCAGCGTGTCAGCAGGAGCTGATGCCTAGCCCCGCTGCTCCCTGTCCTCGCAGGAGGGAGGGCACAGCATGGGCTCAACCTGGGGAACAGAGCACCCCCAAAACAGCAAGAGCAGCCTAGCCCAGAGCCCCCAATCCCAGCCTCATGCCCCGGCGGTCAGCCCCGGGCTCCCCGTTCCCGCACTCCAGAGCGTGGGAACACCGAGGGCAACCGCATCGCTCCCTCCTCTCAGACTCACGGAGGGGTAATCACCTCCCGTGGCGCTCTGCCAGCTCTCCCGCAGCCCCCCTGGCAGCACGGGAGGGCACCCCCACGGCAGGGGCTGTGCCCCCACGGTGAAATACCTGCTCCCTGCAGACGTCGGGCTCCCGCAGCGGGGCCGGCGGGCCAGGTGAGTGCGGGGCTGGGCTGTGCCGGGACCCATGCGTGGCAGCGCCCCGCTCCCGCTGCGCTCACACCCTCCTGGGTGTGCCCGCGGCCGCGGCAGGTCCGCACAGGCCGGCAGAGGCGGGCGGGCTGCGATGGGAGCGGGGCGGGGGGCCGGGCTGGGGTCAGGGCGGGCCCCGAGGAGAAGGGGGGGAAGGGGCCCGGGGGGCGTCACGCGTCGCAGCGCAGAGGAGTTTGCAGGCAGCCCACGTCCAGGCAGAGGGGAGAGCTCTCGGGAGATGCAAATGGAAGGCAGGAGTTTCGCGCATCGCCGCGCTTTCGAGCGAGGGGCTGTGAGAGCCCCCCTGTCAAAGGGAGACTTCTCCCGTCCTTGCAGGGGAAGCCCGGGACAGACCCATCCCGGGTCAGCACAGCTGACATTCAACAGGGCATGCTTTGAAGACTGAAGTACAGAAGTAAAAGTGGTTTCTTGCCTTGAGCATAGAAAAACGCTTCAGAACAAACACATCCAAACTTTGCTATAGCAGCAGATGAAAGGAGGCTCCAAGACAGACCTGATGCCACCTGCAGATGGATGGGTTGATGCCTTCCATCTCCCCACTCCCTCTCTTATGCCACAGCATACTGTGTCCCCCCCACCCGCTGCTCCAGGTCTGGTGAGCCAGGATGCACAGACCTTTCTATGTGAGTGACTAGATCCATCATTGCCTGGGGTCTCAGGAGACCCCTATGATTTGCCACTTGAAAAGGAGCTCTTTTACAGGGATGTGATGGCATCCTGCAGTGACATAGGAACGGCCAATTTAGGCAGAAGTCTCAGTGCTCAGCACCCAGCAGAGCCTGTCCCACACTTTTATTAACAACTTTAGCATTATTCATTAACCAGCTCCATGAAAAGTGCTCATTAAGGCCTTATCAGTGGAGGGTCTGGAGCACTGCAGGAGGGCTTGTGCTGTAACACCCATTGCTCTGCACCCAAAGGAGTAAACTGGAAAGAATTGCAATTGCCAGGAACACCCCTCAGACAAGCAAGCAGCCTTGCACCCCAGATTTTGTCAGCTGTGGGCAGGTAGCACTGAGGTTCACCTTCCACATCCACGTGCTCTGACAGACCAGCTGCATGGCAGAGCAAACCTGTGGGCCACTTGAAAAGGAGTGGAGCTGTGTCCCGGGAGAGCTCTTGGGATGCAGAGTTTCCATTTTATGGGATTGACGATTCACTGTCCAGGGTTGCATTGCAGGCTATAAGGAAAAGAAATGAACTCTAAGGAGGGATGAAGGACGATTTAAGCCAAAAAACAACTTAGGCAGTGGGGAGAGGAAAACCAAGCATGAATAAAGAGACCATGGTGATACTGGAAGAGTGGAAGTTGCAGCAGAGCTCCGGGAGACCCAAAAGCTATGGCCCTTAGGGGTGCGAGTCAAAGCTGATGGGGGAGGCGACCCTCAACCACGGGCAGATAGAACAGCGGGACTGGCGGGGATCTCCCGGCGTGCTGATCACGGTCTGACCGCGCCGGGCGGGACCACCATCCCTCTCCTAGGCCGAGCTCTCACAGCCGGGCGCTGCGGGGGGACCCGCGCCCCCAGGGCCGCCCCGCCTGCAGCGCCCCCCTCTGCCCACCAGAGGGCGACACGTGGCGGCGCCGTCCGCGGTCCCGCAGCCCCCGCGGGCTCACGGGCACGGGATGGGGCAGAGAAGGGCAGCCCCGCGATGCGATGCCGTCCTTTATCCCCACCCCGTGACGGCAGCCGGGGTTGAGGGGGGGCAGCGGCGTCGTAGCCGTGCCTGTAGGGGCAGGAGCCATGCTGGGTACGGGCGCCTTGGGGAGGGGGCGAGGGGGCGCTGCAGTACCGGAGTGCGGCCGCCAGGCGGCGCCCTCGGCCCGCGCTGCTGCGGGAGCGCCCTCGGTCAGAGCCGGGCTTAGGGATGAGACCGAACGGACAAGAGCGGGGCCTAAGGACGAGACAAACAGAACACAACTGCTAAGCTTAGAGATGAGACCAACAGGACACAACTGCTGAGCTTAGGGAGGCGGCACCAAGCCCGTCGCACTTCCATAAACAGGAGCATCCTAGACATGCACTGCCCTGCCCATTGTCTGATCTCCGGGAGCTAAGTCACAGGCGAGCAGTTAAAGCTGACAACCAGAACGCATCATCCAGCTGGCTTGGCTCTTTGTGTCTCGCCACGAAGTCAGAAACACCAGAGTTAGTTGGGAAGAAGACAGAATAACGTTCCTGTCACCACAGTTGAGTGAGTTCAGGCAGCTGAATGAGCTCATGCCCATCATCAAGTATTGCACTGCTCTAAGTGTGGTTTGTGTCTTGCCTTCTCTTGCGCAGTCTTACCTGTGAGTGTTTTTTAAAATTATATCAAAGTGATAAAAACACACCGAGAGGAATGGCCTAAGTGAGCAGGGAAAGTTATATTGGTATATTACAATTCAGCTGAAGTTATCTCCCTAGAGCTTTAACTTGGACAATAGTGAAGGTATTTTTCAACATACAGAAGCGACGTATTGGCTTTGTGTTAGGTTCTTGTTTGTCAGCTGAACTGACATCACAAACTAGTCTTCTCAGAAAAAAAAAAAGCAAGCCCTTGTTTCAGTTACTTCTGTTTTTCACCATCCTGCATGTAATCCTACAAGAAATACTGCTTTTAAGTTTGACTGTTTCAGGGAGTGTTTTCCCTTCATGTAATCTCCCACAGGACTCAAGACCAGGAATAAAAGAAGGCAATACAGGTTGCTGTAACCATTATTTCACACTCTTTCAGTTCATAATAGACAACAAAAATTCAGAGTATCACCATTTCTCTGCTGTCAACACTTTAAAACCCCGTGGCACAGACTGTGCTTCCACCCCAGCTAGCAGCTGACCTACATAAACTGATAGACAAAGGCAAAGCTCTCTCCATCATGAATCCAAAAATCCCTACTTTCTGTTAATCTATAGTAATATAGAATTTGCTACATTTTGAAGCCATCTTGCATGGGCACATTAAGAAATTGTTTGAAAGAACTAATCAGAAGGTAAACTGCTTACATAAGGGAGGGTATATGGTCATGACACTCAATGATTAGGTTTATTTTTTCCTAAAGGACAGAAGCTTACAAGGAAGTGCACTAGTTAAGGAGATCATGAATGCAGGTTGTGAGAGTCTTATTCATCATGAGAAAAACCCTCTGTGGATGACTATTTCTGAGTTTATCACTGAGTTCCTGTGGTAGGAGCCAGATCACTTGACCTAAATTTTTCACCAGTGGCCCTTACAGTTCTTATTTCCTAAATACTTGAAAAGAGCATGGGGTGGATTTTCAGGAGTGCTAGTCATTAACTGTTGTAATTGAGGTGATAGGAGTCCTGAGGATCGAATGCTAAAGAGTGTTAAGACTTCAAGCTGCACAGTAACATCAGATCTCAGGTTGGGCAGTGTACCAGTGCAGTGTTTAGCCCCACTGTTTTCATAGGAATCCAACACCCCTCAAGCATTTATGGAGATACATTTATTAAGGTACAGGGAACACAGACTTTTACAAGAGCATAGTAGATCACAGAATGGCCTGGGTTGGAAAGGACCTTACAGATCATCTCATCCCATCCCCTGCCATGAACAGGGACACCTTTCACTAGACCAGGCTGCTCTAAGCCTCATCCCTCATCCAACATAGCCTTAAACACTTCCAGGGATGGGGCAGCCACAGCTTCTCTGGGAAACCTGTGTCAGGGTCACACCATCTTCACAGCAGAGAATTTCTTCTTAACATCTAAACCTACTCTCAGTTGGAAGCCGTTCCCTCCTGTCATGTCACACCATGCTCTTGTAAAAAGTTTCTCTCCAGCTCTCTTGTAGGACACCCCCAGGTACTGAAAGACCACAATAAGGTCACCCCAGAGCCTTCTCTTATTTAGGCTGAATAATCCTGACTGTCTCAGCCTTTCCTCATAGGAGAGGTGTTCCATCCCTCTAAACATCTTCCTAACCCTCCCTTGGACTTGCTCCAACAAGTCTGTGTCCTTCCTGTGTTGGGGACCACAGAANTTCTTCTTAACATCTAAACCTACTCTCAGTTGGAAGCCGTTCCCTCCTGTCATGTCACACCATGCTCTTGTAAAAAGTTTCTCTCCAGCTCTCTTGTAGGACACCCCCAGGTACTGAAAGACCACAATAAGGTCACCCCAGAGCCTTCTCTTATTTAGGCTGAATAATCCTGACTGTCTCAGCCTTTCCTCATAGGAGAGGTGTTCCATCCCTCTAAACATCTTCCTAACCCTCCCTTGGACTTGCTCCAACAAGTCTGTGTCCTTCCTGTGTTGGGGACCACAGAACTGGATGCACCACTGCAGGTGGGGGTCTCACCAGGGGAGAGGAGGTGCAGAATCATCTCCCTTGACCCCTGCCCAGTATACAGATATCCCTCTCGGCTGTGAGCTCCTGTTGCCAGCTCATGTCCAGCCTCTCATCCACCAGCACCCCCAAGTCCTTCTTGGCAGGAAAAACAAAAGGTAATACACTCAGTAAGTTTTACACTACATACATACAGTTAGGAAATTACGTTTTAGTCATAGTGTCATGTCATATCTAGAGTAAAAAAAAAATAAATTCAAGGAGGCAAGTCTTCCTTTCATGAAAAAAAAATTAGTTATCAGGTTTTTATGTTCCTGTCTGAAAGCTGGTCTGTAAGACTTACATGCTATACTTCATTCACGATTTCAAAGACCAAAATATTTGTATTTGTTCAGATGTAGCTCTTTTCTGTTTGGAACTCGAACTAGTTTAGAGTTTGAAGATGTTTATGATTTGTTATTTCCTAATTGCCTTACTGTGTACTTAACTAAAGTCACACAAAAACAAACTGGAGGCATTTAAGATGCAGCAGAAGGGATGCTCAGAGTCTACTCACATGCAATTTTGCATCCTATTAAGCTTATTTTTGTGTTTTGTGTCATCTATACAAAGGAAGTCAATTAATTTAATTATAGCATAACTTTTTCTAGATAGGTCATTTACTTTATAGGGATAATTAACGTTCCTGGAAGTTAAGTTGTAGGCATAACTTACTGAATGTGGTAACACTGATATTCTGTAGACCTAATTCCACTTGCTGCACATTGCTGCATCGTAACCAGTGGTCTGTGTTATTTTCTGACCAATATTTGTGGAGGTTTTTTTCCAGAAAAAAATGGTAATATCTGCCTTGTCAATAAAACATCTTATCTACCACTTACTTCCATTGTTCTGTTACAGAAACTTTTGTATTTAGCTTTTTTTATTACCATTTACTAACTTTTAAGACAGACCATTATTTTTATACTAGGATAAGCCTTTACTGTGGAGTGTTTGCTCCTGCCACATCTGTAATTCCTATGCAGAGTTAGTTACTGTAGAACAGCATTTCCCCCACCCCCTTTCAGGATGCAGAAGCAGCAACAAGATTACCATGTTAAGTTGTGCTGTGGAACACATTTATTTGTTGCTTAAGCTGCCTTTCTCTCATTGTTTCAGAAAACTCCTGTGAAGTCATTATCACTCACTGATACTCCTGTTAAGCCACATACTTTATTACAGCATTACTGAGAAGCTAACAGCTATCTAGATAGAATAAGACACTGCACCAGCATTCATATAAAAAATGAGTTGAAGCACTTGACAAAGAGAAGCTCAACTCCCAAATTAGAACAAAAACCCATTAGGATACAGCCCAAGCTCCAAAGCACCTTACCTGCAAATGCTTGTTATCTAGTCAGGCATTTACAGAGGCAGTGGTTCAAATCAGTCCTTCCTCAAGGAGTGCCCTTGCTGAATCCCTACAAGTCTTATTATTCATAGGGTTCTATCCTCTCCGTAAATCTAGATAGAGAGAACAAGGTCCTCCTGCACCCCTATTTTACTATCACTTTCTCATTCTCAGAGAGCTTAGTTGAGGATAAATAACAGTTCCATGAGTCACAACATGCTACAGTCAGTAGTGATCTCGCTGTACTTACACTGCTACTATGTTTTTCTTCTTAATACCTTGAATTTATTATTGGATGACTTCACAAAACTGCTAAAACTTAACCTACAGCTTTAAGAGAAATACATTGTATTATATGTTCCTATAAAAGCAACTTTCTCACACATAGATCTACATTCCAAGTTCTATAGTTATTATAAGCTACTAGAATAAATATTAACACTGAAGAAAACCCCTCCATAAAAACAAAACAGCCAACAACAACCACAAAAACCCCTCCTGTTCCCAAACCCAGAAGAAGCCTAAAACCAGCACACTTACCAGGCAAATACAACTTCTTGTTTCAAACGCTCCAGTTTACAGGAGCAGCAGCTGTTTGCCATTGCCAAATTTATAGGACCAGCCTCCAGAGCTGTGCTAAGGGTGGGTTTATATAAAGGGCCCTTGGTAGGGAGTGGTCACTCGTGTGGTGGGGTTGTGGTACTTATGTGTCCTTAGGTGGCTGCTGATGTAGCTGTGTTACAGTGAAGGCAGTTTATAGTATAGGTAAGAAAGAAGTAGTTTTTGTTTATAAAGTTAACACCTTGTGTCTAAGATAATTAGTTTAATTTTACTTGTTTGCTGTAAGTATAATTTTCTAGCTTTTCTCATTTATAATTAGTTTTTTTGTACCCTACTAAGGCCTTTTCAGCTATAAATATATTTTAGTATACTCTCTTCTGAATTATTTAACATAAGTAAACTACTACAGTTGTTAAAGAAAAAAAGCTTTGGTAGGGTTCATCATCTGTTTTCTTACTTGACTATTTTAGATCCCTATTGTGAGTATCTATTAGGGTTCTGTTTTAGTTACTACTGGGGGAATTTTCTTCTGACCCTTTAACTAGTATAAGGGTTGTGGGGAATTTTTGGCTAGTGGTTTGCACTTTCATTATTTTTGTCTGTATTTTCTCAGAGCTACTGTGTAATCAGTATCTCTGGGGCTTGCTTTCCAGCTGCCTGTGGTTTCCAATATTCAATGTTTGGGGGCAAAGTTGTCTGCCTTAGACAGCCAAAAGTGTTTGTGCAGTTGTAACAGTAGCATTTTCTTGATGTCATGTTTTGGCTGGGGGCAAAAAAGGTGGGTTTTGTTTTTTTAGTTTTTTTTTTTCTTTTAAATTTGAGAAAGTGAGAGTTGAACCTCTTTTGGTTTGTGTCGTGAGAGACCTTCTTTGCAACCTGACCTGTAAGAGACACTTGCTGCTTTTTCAGCTGGAGTGGTTGATAGCGTGGAGAAGCTTGACATTGTGTCTGAGCTGCTCTGATGAAGAGTTACCCCTGGAAGCACAGTAGAAAGTTGTAGAGTGGAAGGGCTCAGCTGCAAGGCAGAACTTCACGATGTAAAACCAGTAGGCTGCCAAAACCCCTTCCATGACAGAGCTTTGCTTCTGCCTGAGGGACCTGCTGCAAAGGACTGGTTCTGGAAACTGGGGCTTAGCTGGGGAGCTTGTGCAA
>VXBX01003991.1:2404663-2455261 GCA_013400415.1 Scytalopus superciliaris | reverse complement strand
GAAGCTAACAGCTATCTAGATAGAATAAGACACTGCACCAGCATTCATATAAAAAATGAGTTGAAGCACTTGACAAAGAGAAGCTCAACTCCCAAATTAGAACAAAAACCCATTAGGATACAGCCCAAGCTCCAAAGCACCTTACCTGCAAATGCTTGTTATCTAGTCAGGCATTTACAGAGGCAGTGGTTCAAATCAGTCCTTCCTCAAGGAGTGCCCTTGCTGAATCCCTACAAGTCTTATTATTCATAGGGTTCTATCCTCTCCGTAAATCTAGATAGAGAGAACAAGGTCCTCCTGCACCCCTATTTTACTATCACTTTCTCATTCTCAGAGAGCTTAGTTGAGGATAAATAACAGTTCCATGAGTCACAACATGCTACAGTCAGTAGTGATCTCACTGTACTTACACTGCTACTATGTTTTTCCTCTTAATACCTTGAATTTATTATTGGACGACTTCACAAAACTGCTAAAACTTAACCTACAGCTTTAAGAGAAATACATTGTATTATATGTTCCTATAAAAGCAACTTTCTCACACATAGATCTACATTCCAAGTTCTATAGTTATTATAAGCTACTAGAATAAATATTAACACTGAAGAAAACCCCTCCATAAAAACAAAACAGCCAACAACAACCACAAAAACCCCTCCTGTTCCCAAACCCAGAAGAAGCCTAAAACCAGCACACTTACCAGGCAGACACAACTTCTTGTTTCAAACGCTCCAGTTTACAGGAGCAGCAGCTGTTTGCCATTGCCAAATTTATAGGACCAGCCTCCAGAGCTGTGCTAAGGGTGGGTTTATATAAAGGGCCCTTGGTAGGGAGTGGTCACTCGTGTGGTGGGGTTGTGGTACTTATGTGTCCTTAGGTGGCTGCTGATGTAGCTGTGTTACAGTGAAGGCAGTTTATAGTATAGGTAAGAAAGAAGTAGTTTTTGTTTATAAAGTTAACACCTTGTGTCTAAGATAATTAGTTTAATTTTACTTGTTTGCTGTAAGTATAATTTTCTAGCTTTTCTCATTTATAATTAGTTTTTTTGTACCTACTAAGGCCTTTTTCAGCTATAAATATATTTTAGTATACTCTCTTCTGAATTATTTAACATAAGTAAACTACTACAGTTGTTAAAGAAAAAAAGCTTTGGTAGGGTTCATCATCTGTTTTCTTACTTGACTATTTTAGATCCCTATTGTGAGTATCTATTAGGGTTCTGTTTTAGTTACTACTGGGGGAATTTTCTTCTGACCCTTTAACTAGTATAAGGGTTGTGGGGAATTTTTGGCTAGTGGTTTGCACTTTCATTATTTTTGTCTGTATTTTCTCAGAGCTACTGTGTAATCAGTATCTCTGGGGCTTGCTTTCCAGCTGCCTGTGGTTTCCAATATTCAATGTTTGGGGGCAAAGTTGTCTGCCTTAGACAGCCAAAAGTGTTTGTGCAGTTGTAACAGTAGCATTTTCTTGATGTCATGTTTTGGCTGGGGGCAAAAAAGGTGGGTTTTGTTTTTTTAGTTTTTTTTTTTCTTTTAAATTTGAGAAAGTGAGAGTTGAACCTCTTTTGGTTTGTGTCGTGAGAGACCTTCTTTGCAACCTGACCTGTAAGAGACGCTTGCTGCTTTTTCAGCTGGAGTGGTTGATAGCGTGGAGAAGCTTGACATTGTGTCTGAGCTGCTCTGATGAAGAGTTACCCCTGGAAGCACAGTAGAAAGTTGTAGAGTGGAAGGGCTCAGCTGCAAGGCAGAACTTCACGATGTAAAACCAGTAGGCTGCCAAAACCCCTTCCATGACAGAGCTTTGCTTCTGCCTGAGGGACCTGCTGCAAAGGACTGGTTCTGGAAACTGGGGCTTAGCTGGGGAGCTTGTGCAAATAAACTCTATCTAGGCTTGGTGTTTCCCTGTCAGCTTGAAGTGGCTTGCAGCCTTTTGAACTTTTAGAATAACTAAATACCCTTTCCAATGACCAAATATACTCTATTGTAGGAATGTATTAGCAGTTAAAATTATTTTTACTGTAATATCTTGAGTATGTATGTATGGGTTATCTCTGTTGGAGGTGCATTTTTTGCTGCTTGGGAAATCATTTTCAAGTAGGCACATGTGTGATTCTTTCTTTTTAGCTTATTAGCTACCAGCTTGTCTGGAAGCCCACCAGCTTGTTCCTATTAAGTCTTAATTGATAATTGGAAATAATGGTAGAGTAAACAAGTCCTGATTGTAGGTGGTTTGGCTTTTAAATCAGCAAAAGCTTCACAGATTCAGGTGTTACTAAAGCCAGTTATTAAGACATAGTAACTTTGGAGGTAGTGGTACTTAAACCAGCAGGTGTATCTCTTTGAGGCTGAGTGGATTCAGGTGGGTAGGATATATAATCAGGAGTAAGACATGAATGCCTACCTGTAATGAACTTTTTGCTTTATATATCTGCTTATCTCAACAGATTAGACTATTATAAGCCATTCATTTACCATTTGCATGCCTCTTCAAGGTATTCTTTGAGTTTTCTGAATTGTCACCAGTTTTGAGTTGTGCACTGGCTAGCTGTCTGTTAATAGGTGGTCATTTGCCTATTTGAATTTGCTTTCTTTTGTTAGTGCTAATTGAAGGCTTCCTGTGGATCAGTTTCCATCTAGACATGGATTTGAAGAACTGGATAATGTCCAAAAAATTATTCATTGTTCTGCACTTGTACCTCCTGAATAGCAGTTATTATTTTGGTCGTTTTTCCCCACTGACTTTCTTATATTTCCCTTAAATGCAAAGCTCCTGCAGTTATAGCTTGTGCACTTAAAGGGTGTGCCAATTGCTTCCCCCCACAATGTAGCTTATGATAAAATTCCTTTCTATGCCTCTTTCTAAGTTAGTTTTGGGTTTTGCTGTTAAATATTTGATCCTGTGTCTGGAACAGAACATATTTTGCACCAGGAAATAAAACCAGACTTGTAGTTCTAGTTCCTGTGTTGCAGCAGACATACACTAATACTCAGTAAAAACTTGCAGGCATCTGTGTGTGATGCTTACTAGGTAAGATAATTACACAGTTTTAATTTCTGTTTCTGGAACTTACCTGTTTCTGAAGAAGGTGCTCAGCAGAGGTTCTGTTCTTGATGGCAGAACTGGGCTGGTCTGTGACTTACAAGTGCATAGTGAGTTTAGAATTTGTGAAGCTGCTGAAATGGCTGATCTGCCTTCTTGATCGCTGCAGGGTGATGCTGATGTGGGAGGATTCGTTGCATTAAATCCTTAACTCCAGAGCTGGGAAAGAAAGAAGCACACCTGGAAAAAAACTTTAAAAGAGCAGAGGACCTTCAGTGGTTGAAATGGATATTGAGATGAAGAATGCCACTCAAGTTTTCAGGTGTTGTTGTAGCTACTATCCCCACCTGCACCTCCCTTTGTTAGAGCTATAGGATACATACAGCTATAGGAGGAAGGTGATCGTAGCCTCAGGTGCTTGCACTTGCTTGCCTTGTCAGATAGAGTTACTGACAGATGGCTGTGAGGAGCTGAGAATATGCCTAGCTCAGCATGAAGGGCAATTGTCTTGGCACTTGGGCTGTTTTGTCACTGTCAGTCTGTGTTTCTGGGTTCTGTAGAATTATACAGAAGCAGAGCAAGTACTGCATGTATTTGAGACAGTCCCAACATGTAAAGTGTGGTATGGGAGGAAATAAAACATGCTTGTTGGCAAAACAAATGGTGAGGAGAATACAGGAGGGTGTGTTCAGGATGAATATGAATGGAACAAGCCCAAAATAGGGATGTAGCAGTGACTGAAGGTTAGCTGAGAGTTCTAGTTGTGTGATGTTAGGAATAAAACTGCAAAAGGTAGATGGATGTTGCTGGGGCCTTGTGGTCCAGGTGGAGCTGTGTGTGCCACAAGCACCTTGGGGGTGTTTGCCAAGAATGCTTGGATCAAAGGTCTTGTCTAATTAACATGTATCTAGCAGTTTAGAGGGATTTACTTAAATAATAAAGCATATTTAGTTACTTTGTGTACATTATGTAGGTGTTTTATAGTATGTTAAAGTCTCAGTAAGCCTCTCTGTATGTTAGTCACTTGACAGAGCTAGTTACAGTGACCTTTAATTTTGTGAAATATTCAGATTACCGTTTTCTGGAGGTTTTTTCCCTTGTGTGAAACCTAGATAAATGTTGTGTTTTCTGTTTCTGTAAAACACGCAAACACCCCCACCAAGTGCCAAAATACAAACACACAAAACCGAAACTTGCTCTAACTGTGTTGTGACATATGCAGAGGTGGCAGGTAACAGCCTGACTGCAAATGTTCCTTCAGGTGACTTTGTCATTTCAAAAGCAGAGTTGCATTCAGTCACAGAGGGATGAAGCATTTGGAGTAGCTTCCTAAATGGCAGGAAACTGGAAACCCAGATGGTTCTTTCTGGCTCTTGGTTAATTTTCTACCCCAGTGTCTTGTGTTGATGAAGTAGTAGAGTTGCCCTTTCCTGTTCCCTTTAGGCAAGTGCCTGCTTAGCCCTTTTACAAACCACAGGGATTCCCATGAGGAATGCAAATGGGATTGTTGAGAACAGAGGTGCTTTCTTTTGTGCAAGTACATAGGCTATTCCTGGTGGTGTTCCAAGTCAAGGGATGTTTTTTGCCAACCTGTGTTGGCAGCAAATGCAATGAACTTCCCTTGCTACCTCATGAAGTGTGTGGTATAGATCCTGCTTTTCACCAGGCACCTCAGAGCTGATAGGCTGTTGGCTTTCACCTCTGAGAATGAAATTGTGTGTGTGCTTGAAGGCTGGGGCCCCAAAAAATCAGTGACATCTGCATCCTAAATTATTCTGTTTGATTGTATAGGAAGAAACACATCTGAGATTAAATGGAATGTGAGATGTTATTTAGCTGGGAAATATATGGATTTATGTCCAATGATCAGAATGAAAACAGTTGTTGATATTAAAAATGAAGTGTTGTGTTGAGGAAACTTAAACAGATACTTAATGGTACCTCTGTATACAATCTAATACATGCAAATGAGGTTGCCAGATGGCACAAGACAAACTTGCATGGATTCTAGCAAAATAAATAACACTTCTTGCAGTGAAAGTCAGAAACAAGCAGAAATACTTAAAATGCATTCCTTTACAGTAATAGAATATTCATAACCAAATAATAGATTCCAGGCTAATCTGTCACTGGCAGAAGGAGGTGCCAACATCTCAAGTATTGAAAAAACTTCTGTTCTTGGTTTATTTAATTTTTCAATTCATCATTAAGCAGTAAAATCAAGAACTCAAGCCCTCATTTGACAGAAGTTGTAACCTTAGTCTACTCTACCTGAATAGAAGCCCTCTAAACAAGCATGGATAGAAAATTTCAGACATGCATGACTAGAAAGAAGTATAAGTAATCTTGGAGAGCTTCCAGGGTCTTAAATTAAAGATCTAACAGACTGAGATACTTATTCCCTAGATGTTTGCATCAAAAGGCAGATTATACTGGTTCTTCTGGCTTTGAGAAAGCATTTGCTCTTAATGATGAAATGAAATATTTTTTTATCCAAAGGTTCTGTACTTCAAAGAGCAGCATGCATTATTGCTTGCATTATCACTTGATTGCACTTGCCTGGAAACTGACAGGTTGAAACCATTTAAAGTCATATAGACTAAGGAGGATACTTGCTCAGCTCAGTTATTAATCTATTAAGGAATAGAGTATTTTATATTAAAAATAATCCTGGATCAAGTTGGTGTTTTTTTTCCCACACTGTATTTGATAGGCTGGTGTAGCTTTTTTTGAAAGTATGAGTAATTGCAGAGGTATTTGGTAGTTTCCTCAAGGAAGTTCAAGTCTTCGTGCACCTTCCTGCCCCATCCCTGTGTGTGGATGTGTTGTGCCATTAGAATTAGCAGGCTGGGCCTGGTGGAAAGCAGTGTTGTACAGAGATGTGTGTCCCAGCTGGTGCTGCTGGGAAGTTGATGAAGCTTGACACTGTTCTCCAAAGCCCTGGAGTGGCCTTCGTGCAAGAAAGGGTAGGCTCCTGGGGGAAGTGTAAGAATGAGATAGTTTGACTGACACCCCAGGGATGGGGAGGCACAGTCAGGAGCTCTGAGCCAAACTCAGAACACAGGAGAACACTTGTTGTAGGCTCAGGTGGATTCTGCAGTCAGCCTTTGGCTGATCATGTGGTACTGTGTGCTCTGGGCACCTGTTAGCAACTTTGTGAGATGAAATCTCTTTTGAGTCATGGAGCATCATCGCATTGGGGACCTAACTTTCATAATTTCTGAAAACAGTCAGAGCACCTTAAGACTCTGAATAATGGAAGGATCTCTGAACTGGAAATAGATTTTGTATAAGGGAGCTGCTGTGTTGAAGACCTTTATTAGTCTATTTTTCTGTTCTGGAGTCTGGTGCCTTAACGCCAGTGTGTGGTTGTTACTGAAAATGGGAGCAAGATGATCTTTCAGGTCTCTTCCAACCCAAACCATTCTGTGATAAAGACTGCAGGTGAGGCTCAGAAACATATAATTAAACAAATATGCAGGCAATCTCAAGGGACTGTAGAGACCTGCCTGGGAATACAAGCTACTGTTGGTAGTATGTCCATATGGGAGCTGCAGTGCCAAGGGGGTGGCTTTTTGGGCAGAATGCTACTAGCAGGTGAAGCCAAGTGTCCTGCTGCAGTGGGCATATGGTGGTGATTCACTTCAACACTCATAGTAACCATTGGGCATCCAGGCATTATCTGGGATTTATGTGCCATGTAAGACCAGCATCTGATCTTTAAATCTGTTTAAATGCCTAATGATCAGAGAAAATGTGCTTAAGAGCAGTATGAATTTCTTAGTCACTGAAACTAATGAGGCCAGTACCTTTTGGTATCTTAGTCTAGTTGAGGCAAGTGCTTGTCACACAGTACTGTGTTCCTCTCCCATGGTGACACTTTGAAACAAAGTGGTGCTTCTTGAACCTGTTTTCCTTGTCAGAGCCTGCCATTCTTCTTTTCCCCTGCCACAATGATGTGAGCATGGAAATCCTGAATGAGATGTCACCTGAATGTTGCCAGCATTGCAGCAGCTCAGAAAGTACTAGTGCAGCTTAACAGTGTGCATCCTCCTCTGTGCTGTACCAGCCAAAGCCATGGAATGCTCATTCTTGACTGGAATCTTGCATAGGAGCTCTCCCATATGCCTGGGAAAGTTTCTTCGCTGAGTATTTCCATCCACACTATCTAGGGCAAACCCCCTCTCTGGAAACTCACCCTGGGATAGCAGAAGGTGTTTTGCGTTGTTTCTGGTGTTGGGGAACACACCTGGTGCAGGTAATTCCATGTGCAGCTGCAGATTGTGCCCTGGGACATGTCTGGGGCTCCAGGCAAAGGGCTGGGGACTGGCACCAACCCTTTGCCCTGCCAAGGGCATAGGGACCTGAGGTCAGGGACACAGCAGGAGCTGATGGCTCAGTGGGAAGACCCCAGATGATCTGGGCATGTGGACTGTGAGGGTATAAAAGCCCAGGGATTCCTCTATTCAGGATCCCTCCCCAGAAACAGCAGCTTGAGATGGTTTTGTGTTACTGTGCCATGAGCTGGTGAGGAAACCTGGTTTAAGTGTGGGATATGCAGGGAGCCAGGTGGGGGCCCATCGCAGTGACAGTCTAGGATGGTGTGAGTGTGACTGCCAGAGTGGTTACTGGATGGTCAGTCAGGAAAGCTTCCTTAACATCTGGAAAGTGTGAAGACATGGGGTCAGAAATGGAAGCTGAAGGGTATATTGTCTGGAGTGTGGCTGAGTTTTCCTGTTTTGTTCCATTTATCTCCTTAGCTGTCTCTTCAGTTTTCCTGGTTCCTGTAGGGTAGCATGGTCCTATAAGCATGTCCCTAGGAATAGCCTCTACCTAAGGTCTTTCCCTTTGGGTGAGCAAAGATTATCCTTGTCTTCCACTGGAGTGGAGGTAACTGCCAGAACTATGTAGTAGCTTTCATACTAAAAGTGTATCTTTCATGTACATGTTATACAAATAGTATTGCTTTATCTATAAATATGGCAGTGTTGAGGATAGGAACACCTCTCATCTCCTTAAGTTCAGTTATAACCCCATTCCTTGGGTGTATCTAGTGGCAGAGCATCTATACATAAGTTTCCTGCACACAGGCCCCCATTCCCTGAAGGTGTGCTGTCCCTGTTCATAAAATTACATAAGCAATTTATTAATGGTATCAATTACCTTGAACCCAGCTGAGCTAGGAACCCAGGGCAACTTAGTGCAACCCCTGTTACATTAGGGTCAGGACATAGTGGTGAAATACATTGCGTATTAATGTGATGATAGCATGAAGACCAAAAGTACCTGTGATGTACTAGAGTGTACAAAGTCAGCAGAGGAAAGGTAATAACCAGTAAAGGGAGCAGGCCCTATTTGTTTCTCCCCTTGGATTTGCTGTCAGGTTTGTGATGAAGCAGCAGGGCTGGAACTGCTTTGCCACAAACATCATGCCCATCTGAGATTCCCCACTGTTTTATTTTCCTTTCTTTTGTCTTTTAGTTGATTTGCCTCTTAACCTTGAACATTACACCTGCTGTTATGCACAGTTGCTAAACTGCTCTTCAATTTACCCCAAATGCAAGATGTTTTGAGTTATGTTGGAATTGTTCAGTTAAACCCCTGTGTTGTTTCTTAGCTTTTCAGCAGTGCAAGTTGCTCTCTGGCTTGCAGTGGGGAGCCAGATTCAGGGAAGTATTGATGTCTTTTCCCTGTTTGCAAGGCAGAGGAGGCACAGCCAGGCATTTTAACTTCTGTTCTATGGAGACATTGTAAAATATCATAAACAGACAATCTTCAAACACCACTGCTGAGTGTGTCTTGGGAGTTTGAGTATATTGTTGTTGCAGGAATCTCTTGGGTAAAATGTTCAATAAATTGTGTTCTTACACTGTGCTACTGGACTACTGACTAAAACAACAAAACTATGTGCTACTTTGATATTTTTATTAGCATTAGAAGGAGATTTGGGAGCATTTACTTATTTGTACTTTATTGTATGTTTGTACTACACCATGCTGTGCTAATTCAAAATCCCAGAGTGAGTAAAGAATAATGTACTACTTTTTGCTAAGAGAGTAATTGCATTAGGTACTGGACTAATCCCACCTGAGATGGTGAGTGGCTTTGAATCATGAAATGAAAATGGAAATTTGATGAAAGATGCTGAATTTACAGAACTAGTTGCACAGTGTTTGCAGCCCACTGTTTATAAGTCAGACTTTTTCCTTCTGGAAACAAATGGAGGGGTTTTCTTCAGCTCTTCCAACAACCAGTGATTAAATTTACAGAATGGCTTTTATATTTCTCAGCTCTAGCTGATATGATAAAACATTTTATCACTGACTGGGTGGTCTTCCATGGTACTGAACTGTAGGACAGTTTTGAGTATCAGGCCAGCTGTTGTTTTTATTTTGGAGTAAATGTTTCAGAAGTGAATAGCATGTAGGTTTAACAGTTTCTTGCTGGGGAACTTTGGAAGGTTTTTGCAGGTTTTTGTTTTAGTCCTGGGGCAAGATATAACTTGGAGTAGCTACCCTGAGAACAAGTGATAGAGAATATGTATACCCTGAAAGAGGTACTATTATATGTCATTACATTGGATAAAGATGGTTTTCAAGTGTGACTTTTATTTGTATTTGAAATGTTGCTCTTTGGGGTTTGTTACCTCTTCCGGAGGTTCAGGATAAACAAATTCTGTCCTATTAATATTTTTTCCTCTAAATAAATTCTTGTTCATGAGAAGTTACTCTACCTCGTTGTCATGTGGAAAAGATGGAGGTTGTGAAGTGAGTGTCTAGAAGCTGCTGGTGATAGTGGAGTATGACACAGCATAGCATGTTCTCATGCCACAAGCACTTTCATTCTGGAGGGAATGGCTGAGTAGCTGCTCACATGATACGGTGGGGTAATGGCACTTCCTGGAGCATTCAGGGGAGATGGACAATCCTACCCATGTTTATTCTAGCTTTTCCACTTGTATAAATTATACTTAATGACAAAACCAGAGTGAAGAGTAGCTGCAGGAGGTCAATGCAAGGCCAACTATGGCCTGTATAGCAACTTCTGTAAGCAATTAGCCCATGCTCTGCTGCTTCCTACTGCTTTGCTCTAACCTGTGAGCAGTGCTGGGCTGCACCAGGACACAGATCTGCTGTGCCATGTCATGCTGGACGGAGCTGCAGCCAGAGCTGCTCCTCCTTAAAACCTTGCAGGCACTACTGAACAAGCTCTGCTTCTTGCAAGGTATCATACCAGTGAATGACTATTAAGCAATATCCTGCCTTTGGCTTAAAGCTCCATCTGGATGTGAACTCATCAGAAATTTTGTCTCAGAGGATCTTGTCTCATTAGAATTAGTGGCTTCTTGCTGTATTCCTACATAGAGAAGCCAAGCAGATACCTATTCCTATAAGAACTGTCTGTAAACAATTCTGATAATCTTTGCAGTGTTCAAAAAGGTGACTTCAAATTTAGAACAAAACCTTAGTCCTGAAAAAGAACAAAACTTCTTGGGATGGAGATCCTCTTTCAGTTGCTTTATTTGATGCACAATATCTTTCTCTCCTGCTAACCTAAGGCAGCAAGTTCTATAACCAGGTTATAAAATTCTTCTTCCAAAAAAAAAAAAAGGGGCAAACCCCCCCCCAAACCTAACCCCCAAAGAACAACAACAATCTTCTGCTGTCCTTTAAAGCACAAGTGCCCTTATGTCACCCTGGAGCAATCTTTATTGCTCAACAGAAACTGGTCTGTAGCCAGTCTTTGTGACATCTCTTTACTGCTCTGTCTTACCCTCTTGTCTGCTGCGGTAGGACCTGGCTGTCCCCTGCACCTCTGCATTGCTGCCTTACGGAGAAGGGCAGATTGCCTGCCAGCACCTTTGTGTCCCTAAGCCTCTCTCCACACCTGGGCAACTCTGAGTGGAGCAAGGAACTGAGGAAAGTGGTATTAGTCAAGTTGGAGTGTGTTCCTTGTAAAAGTTGTTTTGGGTTATCCTGGGAGGCACATGCCTTGTTGGTGTGAACATTGCAGTGCCATATTCATGACCCCGTTTAGGCACCTTGTAATGTGCCATGTGGGGGAAAAGTGAGGAAGTTGAGTCAGTGCAGCTGTATCTTTTATCTACATGGTGCTGGCACCTTTCTGTTGATGAGTCTGTGCTCTAAAGTTATTTCTAACCCCCATTAATGGGAATCTGAAAAAGGCTAAGGCCAGGAAGGAAAACAGTTAGCTAATCTGAGGTGTCAGTGAGAAGTTAAGGGGCAACTTATGGTTTGGGTATCATTCCAGGTAGTTTCAGTGGAGAATAATGTTCAATTTCTCTGGAAAAGGCTAATGCGTGTTTCAGTAGAAGACATACCTCACAAAAAGTACTGTATCTATCTTGTATAATAAGTAGTTTTGCTGTCTTGGAACATTCTCCTCTTTGGGGACCCAGTTCTCTCTGTGAAAATTTTTGTACTACATATCCCCTAAAGAATGAATTATTTTACTTATTTGTAAAAAAACTTGTAAATCACATAAGCAAGAGAAAAGCAATGCAGAACTCTATCAGGAAATGAAAAGTACAAGTGACCAACATCAGTCTCTAGGGAAAATGATCCAGTGGGCCACCTACTAGTGCATGTGTCAGCTTGTTTTGTGTGTGCTGAGGTTGCATGCAACTTGAAGGATGTTGAGGTGCCAGTAATCAGCATCCATCTGTGTTTGTGAGAGTGACAGGAGGGACTTGGTTTTGCACATATAGGAAATTTCTCAATGTTACTTTGTAGTTTTGCTTTGTTGTAGCATTTTTGCTGGGTCCAGTTAGTGCGTCTTTTCATCTTCTTTTATCCCTTTTCTTTATAAAACATGCCCAGCACAGTGAACACACCCTGCATTCTACCTGAATACTTGCCTAAGTCTCTGTTAAATCACCTGAGACTCACTGCAACAGCCAATAGAGCAGAGCAACATTGCTGCTGGAAAACTTGATAGTTAAACATTCTCCAAACATATTAGGCTATGGGCAGGGACAGAGCTAGTGTCAATTTTCATTGTTTACTTAAAAACAAGCTTACTCTGTGTTTAAGTTAATAGTAGCAACTGTGTTGGCTGTGACCTGAGCGAGATGCTCATGGGCAGATCTTTTGCTTACTTGAAACCTGTTGTAAAATTAGGGACATTGATTATTCCTCAAAGCATTTTGCATGTGCTTTGCACTAGCCATGTGCATAACTCCATTTCTATTTAGCATGATACGTGCCTGAGGGAGATGTTTCAAAAGCAGAGAGCACAGGCTGCTTAGCTGCTCCTTACACCTAGGGAAACTTTCCAAGTGATGTCCTGAATAGGATAGTGAGGTCTGGGTGAATTTATCAAGAACAAGGTTTCTTTACTTAACATGAAGTGGCTACGTGAGGAAGCAGTAGTTTCAGTGGAGTCCTTCAAGTGAGGTATTTCCTCTATCCTGTACACAAGGATAATGAACGCTAAACTTCAATAGGTACAGAGAAAGATGACCAAGGGAAGGGATTGCCTATTTCATAAGTAGCTGGCAGACCTTGGCCTGTAAAACTTGCCAAAAAAAAAGAAAAAAGTGAGGAGTATAATTGGTTTCTTTGATACATCAAGGAGTTAAGTACCAGAGAGAAGAAAAACAACAGATTGGAAGACTATTTTCACAGGCAAAGGTGGATACAAATAAATGGGGTGTAATTATATCTGAATAATCAGCCTAAAAATGGATCACTCCAAGAAGGTCTAGAAAAGACTTCTAAAGGCCACAGGGACATAAATGTTAACTGCCTTTGAGACAGTATTTGAATAGCTCATGAAAAGCAGGGTGCCTACAATAGTGGGGGCTGATTCTTAAGGCCTGGGAAATTCTGCAGCTCTTTACTGTGATAGCCAATATCTGTTGGAGATCTGTGAACTAAAATGCTCTCTCTTGATCTTTGAATCCCAACTGAACTCTTCAGTGGGGGCTGGGAGAAAAATGTGAAAATTTAATTGCCTGGCAAATGCTTCAGTTACTATTAAAACAGACAGCTAAAGATTGTCAGCCACATCTGGCAACAGCAACTGTGGAAGATGCCAATATCTGTCCCATTCCCAGTAATTTTTTGCAATATCAATACAGAGTAACACTGCTTAGAACTGCATAATTGCTCTCCCTTTAAGCACAGCTGAAACCAGCTGAAGAGTTGCTTTGGTTGACAGTAAGCCTTGTTGTGTGATGTCCCTTTGCAAAGTTTTGGCAGAGGACAAACAGATTCTGAGATGCTCCCCGGGCTCACACGTGCTTTCTGAGCATCTGACACCAGTGCCGTGGGGGCTGTGGGGATGAACGGGAACGTGGTGACTTGGCCAAGTGTGTTTGCTGCAGCTTCATCCTGAAGGGACCTGCTGTGCTGGAGTTCAGTTTAGTCTGTAGGTGTGCTGGCAGGAAGGCAGCAGTGTTGGTGGATGGTGGTGTACAGCACAGGCCCATGACTGTTCAGCAGACGCTGTCTAGGAGCTGTTGGTGCTTAATGTACTTCTTCCTTACTCTATGGCAAAAGACCAAATACAAAGACTTTGGCTAGCTTAGGTGCCTAATTAAGAAGTGGGAGTTTTACAGTGGTAAGAGATATAATTAATTTTAAAAAAGCTAAAAAGTGTTTCTCTGGTCCAAGCAGTGAATTCTGCACAAAGTAGATACGAAGAATGTGGCTACACTGAATGTGCTGCATTTTTCAGCTACTTTTGGTCATGCAGATTTTAGGAGATGAATTATTTATTTGTTATTAACAGACTTTGTGTTAAATCTACTTAAATGCTTATTTTTGATTCAATTACTTAATTCTACACAACTGGTAATGGCATGGAGTTGTACCTGTCCTTCAAGGGGGTGTGTGCCATGAAATAGCTGGGTTTTATAGCTTAATTTCATCTCAGCCCTTAATTGCTTTTAAAACTGCATTTAAATATTTAAAAACTGCAGATACTACTTTGTTAATGAGCTGTTTTTGCTGTCTGCAAACATGCAGGTTCTCTGATTACAATGATCAGTCTTCAAGACTAGAAGCTGCTGCTGTTTAAAAAAAAAAAAAAGAATTAGTATACATGTGTATATTCATACACCTCATCCTTTTCACAGCCAGACCACCATCATGAAACCTGTTCAATCAGAGAGAACCGAGAGAACACGGATAAATGAAATTAGAGACAGTTTGGGGTGGTGTGAATGTGCCCCTGGAGCGGCATCTGAAGGGTCAGACAGGAAAGTTTGTTAAACATCCCATACAACAGTGTGCTGGTGTTACCTGAAGGTTTGTTGCTTTTTTCATCACACCAGTTCTTTTTGTTTTCAGGTACTTCCAAAGGGCTGTGGACTACCAGAAACTGGCCAGCTGCACAGGAGTGAGGTACTTTCTATTCCATTGAATGAAAAGAGGTTTATTTGCTATTTGTAGCTTTTGCTTCTCATGTTGTGGCAGGGTCAGTAAAGGCGGTTCTTGTTATAGGAATGTTGTTTCACTCCTGAAGCTATTTGGGCTTACCCACTCTTGTCCTGGCACGTACACCACCTGTGCTAAGAACAATTCAATGTGCTTTGCCAGGATTTGTGCAAAATGCCAAGGATGTGAATTTTAATTTGTTTCTTTATTCAAAGGTGGCTAACAGTTTTCTAATAGAAATGTGTTCATACCAAATTTTGTGCTGAAGAAATCAGTTTGAAACCTACAGTGTATTTTTGTGCATTCTAACAACTCCAGCTTTCTCAGTGAGAACAGCAGAAAACAATTAATAGGCAGCAGTGGGAGTCCAACATGGTAATTATCTAGCTGTTGTGCAAAATAACTTCGTACATATCTGGTAGAAACAATTAGTGAAATAACAAGGAATAAAAATTATGTACCACAATTGCAGAATCTGTGAACAGAATGCTGGGTAGAAAAGAATGGATTCTTTTGGTTTGTTGCTGCTCATGCAAATGAAAATTTGAAAAACTTGTCAATGGAAGATTTGTGATTATTAGCTTGAAAGTTGTGACAGACTAAGTATAATAAGGGAGGTAGCTGCTTAAATGTAAGTGGAAAAAATGTTTTCATGGCATTTTTTGAGTTAGGCGGTTTTAGAAGCTTTAAGCTGTTGTACAAAGGGCTGGATTCATTTGATTGAATAGATTGTAATGCTTTGAGCTGCCAGGTGTGTGGTGTAGATGATCCTGCTGTGACATGGTGCTCTGTCATAGCTCCCAGTAATGATAGACCCCATGGGCAGTGGATGGTTCTTTTTCCAACTATTATTAGCTATATGTTGATTTAACAAAACAGCTCCAGTAGCAGCATAATGTGGTGCTTTTTGACCAGTGTACTGGAGGGTTGTTATTGCTTAAATAGATTAAGGCACTGTATTACAGGGCTACTAAAACCAGCAGTTCTGCCTTAACTCTAAGCTTGCATATACTGCAGATCTCTAGTGCTCTGGCTTTATGGGAACAGCTGAAACATTTTCAACATAGCTGGTAGTAGTTACAGCCATTGCATGTGTCAAAGGAAATAGGAACAACGAATGAAGTGGAAAACATGTCATTTGTAAACAGAATTGTACAAAAGAACTTGCCTTCTAGCTCATCTGGATTGTGCCATGTAGTACCATATGTCGCTTGACCTTTATTTCCTTTGGCTAAATAGGATCAGTTATAAGGAAAACAAGTTTGGAAAATGGATCAGATTGCAACACAGCTTTGGTTTAAAAAAGAAATATCAACAAACTTCCTAGTTATCTGAAACATTCTCACAATTGTATCTGTGCGTTTTGTAATGTGTTTTTTTCTATGGCTACGTTTTGCTGCTTCATATACATGGCAATTTGAGGCTGTAGGTGCATGTAGAAGTACTCTATTAAGTAATTTGATTGTGTGGGCAAAGCAGTTGAACAGCACCCTATGGTTAGAATCCATGTATTTAGATTATTAAAAATGTACATGTGATTTTGTGGTTCCAACATACAGTTCTGGAACTGGGGGGAAGCTCATCTTTTATTGAAGTGCTGCCTAAAACCTGTGGTCTGTGATGTGGCTTGTGAGAGCTCACTGAAAATCATGTGGAATTCCCAGTGTGCCCCGATAACTTTGCCTATGGATAATGAACTGTGTGACATCTTGGCTGGCCCTGGTGTGTGTTCTGTTCTTTGCTTCTGTGTGGGGGTCATGCAGTTGTGCTCCCAACAGTTCCCTGAGTACGTAAGTTGCTGACTGCCCAAAGCTGCAAGTGTGGAATGTGACGGAGCTATGGCTTATCTCCTGAATTGTAAGAACAGTAGAAAAACAGGCAGACTTTCCTAGGTTTTGCAGTTGCATGGCTTTTTTAATACTAAAATGCTCATTTTCTGTCTTTATTTTTTTTAGCCTACCCACTGCTATCAAAGCAATCCTTGTCATAAGAAAATATGATACTGTATTAATGATTTAAGTCTCAAAAGGGTACTGTGTAACTCTGAGGTCCTAAATAGCTGGGAGTCTAAATCAGTTTTGTTTAATACGAGAAGATTCTTCTCAAGAAGAGGAATCTTGTGGTTTTCAGTCAGGAAAAGTATGGTGTAAGACAAAGGTGTCATCCCACAGGCACATCTGCAGAGGCTGCATTGTCTCTGGATGTGCTCCTTGCTGTCCATAGGAAGCTGCTGTGTAATTTCTCATTGTTCCTTGGGGTGCTGTTGAGACCAAAGGAATCACAAGTTCTGGGGGGCAGAGTCCATCTTTGAAATGCTGTGTACAAGTGTTACTATGTCTCTAATATCCCACTGATCCCGCATTGAGTTGCTGTGTTGTGGATAATTATGTTCATGGGACAGAAGCTGTCTCTGGTCATAAATATTTGCTGTTTTGGTGAAAGAGATAATCCAGTTTCTTAGCAAGAACAACTGTGTCTGATGATTATGAGTTGCTTCTTAACTGATGGGAAGCAATCAAAATGTCAACAGAACTGTAATTATTGGTGCTGCCTTGATTCAGCAGTTGTGAGACTACTGTACAAAAAGGTGAAACTCATCATCTACCTTGCTGAAAATACAGTGCCTTTCAAAAACTGAAGTGGTTCACAGCACAGACTGAACTGCTTGTGCTGAAAGGGTTGTCATGAGCAGCAGAAAGTCCAGCTGGAGGCCAGTTACCAGTCTGTACCCAGGGGTCAGTGATGGGGCCAGTAGAGTTCCTTACTCCTGATGTGAATAATATGCCAGAGTGTGCCTTCAACAAGTTTTCAAGGGATACAGAGTTGAGAGGAGTGACTGGTGTCTAGTGAAGCTCTTGAAGCATTTTGAATACACAAAGAATCTGAGAGAGCTGGGACTACTCAGTGTGGAAGAGGAGGCTTGGAGGGATCTTATCCATGTGCATAATCAATGCCTGATGGTGGGAGAAGATGACAGAGGCAGACTCTTCCCATTGGTGTGCAGTGAGGCAATAAACAATGAAACAAGAGGCAAGAAACACAAATTGAAATACAGGAAATTAAACATAAGATCTTATTTTTTTAGTGTGAGGATAATTGAACACTGGAGCTGGTTGCCCAAAGAGGTTGTGGAGTCTCCATCCTTGGAGCTATTAAAAACTCAGCCGGACAAAGTCTTGACCCATGTTCTCTGGCTGACCCTGCTCTGTGCAGAAGATCCAGAAGTACCTCAGCCTTTCTGTGATGCTGCCTGGATACAGCCATGTGCTTAAACTCTCCTGTGAAAGGCAGCAATTGAGTAGGTGCACTAACAGCTTGAATAATCCTGTTACTGTGAGTAATCATCTCTCTTTAGATTTACAAACAGCCCTTTATGTTCCTGAGTGACGTTAGCCTATTATCCTATTGCTAATTATTTCCACTTGTTAGGAAGCAATGAAGCTTTATCAGTTACCAGTTAATAAATATTGCCATCCAGAAGCCTTCTAGCAGAAAAGACCATAAATTCCCTGTATACAAGATAAAATTGCAGTGACCATGCAAAATAAGAATTTCACAATAGAGACATGACATGTAGGGAACTGTGACTGAAACCTGACCCCTTTGAGTTATTGCATGAATGACTCCCAGAGCTGCACTTATAGAATAAAAGAAATGAGATATTAAACTCCTGGCTTATACAACACCCTCTACTTTCTTTATTAGTAATCACACATTTTTCTGTGCTAGTGAAGGATTTTTTTCAAGGGCTTTGTGGATGGTGAGGAAGGAAATACAACATGCTCCTGATTGTCTGGTTGGAACTGTAATTGTTGGTATGGGAGTGGAGACACTCAGAACTGGATGTGATGGGTCTGTAGTTCTTTCCACTTGGTGCCTGCAGTCTATTGAAGAGCCTGAAGAGGACCAAGCACTTGTGCACTAATAGGTTATTTCTTACTAAATTAGGCTCAAGCGTTGCAGGGGCACTAGACTAGATGAGATTTCTTAGGTTACTTAGATAAACCTTCTGCAGCAGTTCACATCTGCAAAACTGCTGTGCTGCTGTGATGGAGCTCTTTGGTCCACTGGCACCTCCACTGTAGGTGTTTGGGGAACTCTGCAACTTTTAGGCTAAATCTGATAAGTCTGTATTTGCACAGTTGTTTTCCATGCTGTATGTTATCAGAACCACTTTGTGCTTAACCACTGCATTTCCTTCCTCGTGCTTGTCCCCTAATAGACTTAGTGAGGGAAGTGTGTTGGGTTTACATGGCAAGCCTTTGCTAAAATGAACAGATTGATGTTTGCTGTTTCAGGTCTTGTGTGGGGGCTGCACAAAGGTTGCCTTTACTCTTTTATTGTTTTCATATCTTCTAAATTTTAGTTCATTTCTGTGGCTGGACTAGTTAGTGCCCCTGTCACTTCTCTATTCAGATTAAGGTCAGGCTGGCTGGGGCTTTGAGCACACTGGTGTGGTGGAAGGTGTCCCTGCCTGTGGCAGGGGAGTTGGAACCAGATGATCTCTAAGATCCTGTCCAACGCAGGCCATTCTATGATTTACTCAGAAGTGTAAAGTAACTTAAAATTCTGAGTTGACTGTTCATTTGCTGACTTTTGATCTTTATTTCAAATGAGTCAAGAGCACACACACACAAATAATCTTTTTGGTATTAATTGCAAGGTTTGGACACAGTAATTTAGATTTAGTATTTAAATGTGTTAGAGACTTAGTTATTTGTTCTCTAAATTACTTAGGAGTGACTTGAAAGTAAAACATCTGACTCTCCGGTCACTACTCAGGCATTCATAGTCATCTGTGAGCTATTAATTTCATCTGGAAATTGTCCTCTCAATTGAAGTTTTTAAAATCATGCTAATGAAATCCATTTTGCCATGTGCTAAATATTATTACATACTTGAAACTTGTTTCTGAACTCTCCTTTTGTTTCTCCCCATTAAAAAGGACTTTTTCATCTCTCTCAAGTGAGGTATGTTGCCACTATTGAAATTACCTTGACTTTTAAAGATAATTTTTTAATATAATGCCTGGATGAGAAGGGTGTTTTATTGCATAAAATAAAACACATCACAAGTGCATTCCAAGTGTGTCCCGAAGTTCTCCCAAAGTCTGTGAGTAAATACCATCTTTTTTTTTTTGTAGACTTTATTTTAGCTGACTTTTGACTGCCAAGCTTAGCAAAGGCTCAAGTAACTGGAAAGTCACTGAACTCCAGTAGCTTTCCACTTAGCTGAGTTTTAGTAGGAGCTGAGGCTCTTGTGCTTTTTTACAGCTGGGTGGCAGCATTTCTGCAGCGATTCATTTGTATCTAAGTTAACTGCTCAAAGTTTTTTATTTTTGTGGGTTTTTTTTTGTTTGTTTTTTTGAGGGATCAGATGTTATGTGGTTGTTTCTCTCAGCTGTGATTATCCTTTTTAGAGCAACATAAAACTCACCAAATGTTTGTGTCTCTGATAGTGAGTTCTAATGATGCTGCTGAAAATCCCAGTAGGTGCAAGGTTTTACAAAATGAGCAGGACTTTATAAAACTGTAATGCAGAGACTTTGTCTACTCACTATTCTGTCTCCTGCTGTTTGGTGTCTGTCCTTACATTCAGTCTGTATTCAGGATTCCAAGTCAAACACCACTTTGTTTCATTTTCTCACATTTCTGAAGTCAAATGAACTGACTGACTCAACAATCTGAACTTGATGTAGTTTGCCTCTCTGCACCTTCCATTTATATGTGCCACTGCTCACCTTCTGCATTAGCAAATTAAATCTTAATGTTAAGGCTGAATTTTGTAAGCCTTATCTTTTAGCCATTGGATTCTGAGGAATTTTTTCTTCCAATGCAAATAATAACAATTAGATTTAGTTCATTGTGAAATTATTATGAGGCAATCACATCTTTTCTTGTATATCTCTTAAGTGGTTTTGCCCCTGATCATGAAGTTTACTTTTCCAGGTTATTTTTATATGTGTCCTTTGAATTTGTTCCTGTCTTATTCTGTCCTTTGTGTAACTCTCTGTCTGAATGGATGTGGGGTTGCTAACATTTTACTGGTGCTATATACATAATCACTGTCATTGCCCAGCTTTTAATGGTTATTTTCCATTTTATGAAGGGCACTCCAGACATACCCTGAGGTCAGGCTGAGCCAGTTACTGTGGCTGTGTGCTGTAATCCTGCCACCACTGCGTGGTGCTTGGCTGTGTTAAAATGGGTTTTAGTTGGGTTGTGACTTTTCTGTAGGCATTTCGCATGGTCCTGTGTATCATTTATTGCCTGTCTTCATTTTTATGCTACTGAACTTTGTGTTAATTGCAAACTTTATCAGCAGAGATTTTATATCCCTTGTAACAATATTGAACAGCACTTGATCAAGCCTGTTCCTTCCAGTGTCCACTCACTCTGGGTGAAGAAGTAGCTGAACCCCTGACTGTGGCACATGTCCTGCAACCATTTATTGACTCACCAGATTGGACTCTCCCTTTGACTGTGAGAATTGAATCTGCTCTCCAGAGCCACTTACCACCACTCCTGGATCTTTGTAATCCTTCTTGATACCCCTCAGACTGCACCTGGTGCCAACATTATATGGAATTAAATCTAACAAATTGAAGAAATTCAAATATAACGTCAGAATAGCTTGTTCTACCAGATATGTAATCTTGTCAGCTTTACAAGTTTTTTTGAGAAGACTTAGAAAGGCATGGAAAGACTATGAAACCCTATTGACTGTCATTAATTACATTTTAGCTTCTAATTCTTTTGTTAGGAGATTCACAGTAACAGTTCTGTGGGAGTAATATCATGTTATCCAAATTGTAACTCCATGGGTGTCCCTCTTACTAATTTTTGTGTCTTGAAACTACACAGGGAGTCCTTCAAGACTTGTGGAATTCCACAGTTTGTTGAATTTATTAAGCATTGGAGTTTCATTGGAGTTTAGAAGGCTTCTTTGTTTATCTAAGTGGTGCTTTGCAGATTCACAGATGCAAATCTTTCAGATGCACCAGTTGGAAAATGCAGAGTCTAAATGGGTTCTTCCTTCTGCTGCACACAGTAATCTTTGTATTGCACATGATAGGCTGAATATGTCTTTAAAAAAAAGTCCACAAATATCTACTGTATTTATCCTTAGTCTGTCTCCTTGCTTAGGATTTTATCAATTGCATTTAGCAGTAATCTGTATCTGACTTGAGGTTCCTTTTCTCACTGTATTTGAAAATGCTTTATTTCCTTTAGCTGTGTCAGATTTGTTTTCTCTAACTATATTGGCTATTGATACCCTATTGCATTTGCTTTTATTTCCTGTATTGGTGACATGTTTGAAGTCATAAGTCTTATTTGGCACTTTTAGTTTTCCCCTTTCCCCATACTTAATGGCTTTTTAATGTTTTCTATGCCATTTTAACATCCTTGGGCAACAGAAAGATTGAGTTGCCAGTTTGTCTTTACACTGATGTGTTTGTGGCTTTCTAACCCATTTTCTATTTTTTGTGTGATTTTAATGGCAAATAAATGACTACTAATGCCCTGCAGAAAAATACTGAATATCCACTAAAATACTCTTCAGCTGTCCTAAAAAAATATTTCTCTTACACACAGACATATGATTAATTTTTTTGTTTTATGAACTTAGCAGGCTAGGCTTGTGCTTTCAATTAAAATGGCTTAGCTGAAGTAATTAGGATTTGTTGTAATCAGCATGGATAAACTTGATAAAGAAAGAGACTAAATTATCTTAGAGTTTTGCCTTGACTATTTTTGTTAGCAAATCTAGATAAAGAGCTTGAAGCCATTATTTCTGAAAAGCATGTTAGTGGCTTCAGGTTACTGCTGAATACTGAGACTGCTTGTGCAATATTTAATATGCTATAAAACACTGTCTTCTCTGTGATACACTGGACATCCCATAGCCTGTGGCTCAGTACAGGATATTTGGAATAACTCTTGAATTAAATGTCTTGGAGTAAATCTTTTGCTCTATTCCCACGCTGTGACTCTGATTCTTTGTCTTGGCAAGGCCAGATTTGTTTCTTTTCCCCCGTCAGTCTGTCTGCTCAGGAATGCCCTCTATTCCAGCTACTTGCCAGTCACTCCACTGCAGGGCAGCTTTCCCTCTGTGAAATGGATAACTCTTCTAACTGCAGCAAAGTGCTGGGCAGTCACCGTCAGCAGGGCTTGCTGTATCCAAAGATGCTCCCAGTTCCATGAAGGTGGTGGGACTCCAGCTTGGTGGTTGTGGGTTTCCCTGGGTGGGCTCTGTGGTGTTATGGAGCAGCACACAAAGCCATGGCTTTGCAAGGGATCAGGAAAGTGCCTGCCACAGACTAGAAAAGATCTAGTGGAAAGTGGATTCCAAGAAAGTGGATTCTGTGGTAGTAGCTGGTTGGTGTGGTATGGAATGGGCGAGAGAGTCCTGTGGGAGCACTGGGTGTAGGGGCTCTGTTTGCAGGCCAGTGGAAATGGATAGATACACAGTGAGAAACAGCTGCTGCTCAGAGCATGATGTCCATGCTATAAACATTGCAGATTGTGTGGAGTTGGTTTTTTTTCTTTGTTTTTAGTTTGGTTTTGTTTTTTTAACTTCAGATTAGCTCTGGCTGGTTTTGTGTTGTAGCTGGAGTGGATTTCTAGACTATGTTCAGCTGAAAAGGGAGTCAGTTCACGTGGTTGGAGATGCTGCAGTATGCAACAGAGCACTCTAGTGGGGTGTTTGTGAGGTTCATTTCAGAAGTGCATTTCTGTGTCAAATGAAGCACAAAGCATTCCTGGTACAGTTGCTTGGCACTGCTGCAGTGTGCATGGTTACCAGGACTAATTTATTTCATTACTACAAGACATATCTGTACTACCCCTGTGTGGCAATTACAGTGAAGTACTGAGACTGCTCTGAAGCTTTTTCTGTCAGACAAATTAAATTGAAGTTTGTATTTGGTAGTTCTTGTTTGAATTCATAAAACCAAATTGCAGGAACATAAATATTTGGTTGTTGGATGAAAGTTCCCCTAGTTAATAATAATATTCTAAACCCGTGGCAATTAATCTGCTTAAAACTGTATTTGCTTCATAGATAGCTTGTATGTATATTGATTTGGAACCTACTCCTACAAAGCCTCATATTCAACATTCTCCTTTTATAGTACACCTTAGCTCCCAGCCATGCATACTAAGTAAGGTATTATTCACAGATAGAGTAATTGTATGAGTATAAAACTCCGGATGCGATGGATCCCTTACACAAATGTTATTTCTTGTTTCCTTTTTCACAGTAAATGAGTCCTTGCCTTCAGGAATGTGTGAGACCTGCAAGATGCAGGCTGTGGTAATGGTGCAATAAATTGGCCATAGAGTCCTCAATTCAAGACTGGCTCAGCCTTATTCTTCATCATCAGAACTGCCATTCTTCTGTAAACACACCATGAGATCTGGGTTCTGGTGTGGTGGATTAACCTTGACTGGCTGCCAGACTCTGCCAACCCCTCTCTCACTCACCTTCCTCAACAGGGCAGGTAAAAGAAATAAGATGAGGCAGGTCAAGGTAAAGACAGAGAGGTCACTCACCAGTTACTGTCACAGCAAAACAGGCTTGAGGAAAGTTAATTTAACTTATTGCCAATTAAAAATAGACTAGGATAGTGAGAAACAAATACAAAACTAAAAACACCTTCCTCTCATTCCCCCATCCTCCCAGGTTCAGCTTTACTCCTTCATTCCTGACCCTTCTACCTCCTCCCAACCTGAGTGGCCAGTGGGATGGGTCAGCTCTTAAGACTTCCTCTGTGCTGCTTCTTCCTCCTCATGCATTCCCCTGCTCCAGCCTGGGACCATGTCAGTTTAATGGGAGATGCACTTTGACTCTTCAGCTTCTCAAACTTATGTCTAGTTTCAGCCTGCTACAGGATATTTTTGCATCTCCATATGATTAGGATTAATTTTAAAGGAGTAAAAGTTGGAGTTTCTCTTGCTGACAATTAAAAAAATCAGGGCAGTAAATTTTATTCTAGTGAAGTGGTTACAAAACTGGAATAAATTTACAGGGGAAAAGAAAAGCACCAAACAAAAGCAGCTGTTCTGCAGAGAATATGCCAAGCATTAAGCTGTTACCTCATATTGTTTCTCTGCAGTGCCTTTTGGCAGCATCTCAGCCCTCTGCTTTTGGGGCTCTGTCTTTTAAAATGTATTCTGCTCTGGTACCCCTGTTTGATTGCTCTTGAATGTTATCAGGATGCTGTTGAGCACTAATGAGTCTTCAGAGCGATATGTAGGGACTTCCACTTCCCTTTTGTTCATGCTAATTAAGTTAGGGAAATTTTTTTATTGTGGCTTGATTAATTCTGGGAATTTGTAAGAATGCAAATGAACACTGTTTATCTGGGGCTTAGTTATCTTTTGATATGCAAACACACTTTGATATGCTGATTTTTCATTAGCATTGTTACCTTCCTCTTTGGGAAAGACTTGGAATTACAATTTCATCCAACGCCTCTCTGCACAGAAGTTGTGACTTCCGTTGCTCACGTTTTATAATTGTATGTGAATTCCATATTGTGGAAGCTATCTGAAAAAAGTTCTTAGTCTAGCAATATCAGGAATTTTTCTTGCTTTCTCTAGGTCTGTGATCTATATTAATAAAAGAGATGACCAACATGGTTCTGGATTCTTAAACAGAGAGTATGTTTATGTAACTGAGAAGTTAACTGATGAATGATACTGATAGTTTTATAGCCACCTTAATTTTTGGACATATTTGAGACTCAGGTAACTATATTCTGTTACATGCTAAAATGTTCTGAGAAAATAATGAAGTATTAACAAAATAGAAATGTGGGGAAGAATTCAGTATGCACCAAGTTAGTTCAGGTTTGTATCTCTGAGAGACATCTCTCCTGAGACAGAGGTCTGTGCTTTGCTCTTTTGACAGTTATTTATTTATTTATTTTTAAATTCAGCTTTCTGTACCTTCAGGGGAGCATACCCCAACCCATGGCAAGTTCAGAGTATTTTTATTATTTAGGTTCTCGTGGTGGCATGTAGCTCATGCTTTTGTCTACAGATTTACTGGAACCCCAATCTGAATTTTTATTAGGGTTGCAGGAAACAGTGCTTAAAGAAGTCATGTATAGGTTTGATGTACACTGATTGTGACTGCAGTTCTGCTGAATCAATGTGCAGGGTTTCTTCCGAAGGGCAGCTATCTTTTCCTTCATTAAAATACTGCTGTGTCATTTTTGGCCCAATATCCATCTTGCTGCATTACATGAATATATTTCCTTCTTTTTTTCCCCCCCAAGTCTCTTGCATTTCTTCTTGTACCTCGATCTGTGCTCCGGTGCACTGATCTGGTGACACACAGCTAATAGGGACACAGTTTCTTCCCTGCCCTTGGGGTAATCTTAGCTAGTATATGAGTCTCTCACCCTGCACTCATTTAAGGCAAAGCAGGTTAAGGGGAACTCCATGTTTTATACTGGGATCAGAAATTTTTGGCCAAGGCCTGCAGTGGTACAGCAAAGTACCTGCAGCAACAGTGGCTTAACTTTGTGGAAGTCTTGCAAGCCTGAAGAGGTGAAAACCTCACAGAGACTGTGAGAAAGGCCATCACAGATGCTGCTTCTCAAAAGGTCCCTCGGGCCATATATGTGAATTGGAGCTGTGAGCAATTCCTTCTGTTGCTACACAAATTGCAATGTTGGTTTGAGTGTTGGTGCTTTTTCTCAGCTGCCTAATTGTGTAAACAGTTAATTACATGCCTTGGCATAGCAAGACAGTAACAGGTATGTTTGTTTAGAAAACCTTTTAAAAATTATCTGCAGAGCATCTGCTAATGTCAAACTTAAGTATTTTCTTTCTGGCACTTGCCCTTCTTTTCCTTTTCCACAGTTATCCTGGTACTTTTATAACTTCCCTGGAAATACGCCAGGACATACAGAGATGATCTGCATCCTGCAACCCTTGATGTTGCATGGTTTGACTCAATTATGCCTCTTAACTCATTTTNCTGACTTGCCTTTGCATGGTGCCTCTCACTGCAGACACATATGGAGGACTGTTCATGATGCTATTTTTACTCTTGGTTTGTCTTTAGTACATGTTGAGTGTTCTGTTATAGAGTGTGAAGCTGGATAATGTGTTCAGTGTTGTGGGTATAATGAATAAGGATCTTGTAAAGCTTTTGCTTTCTAATTATATTCTGTTTTAGCCCACAATGTGTCCATACATCTCTTCCTTATCCTGAAAGACACCCTAAACACTAGAAAGTGCCAAGCAAATTAAAGCACCCCATCTAAGTAAACAACCACATGGCAGAGTCCATATGTTCTAAAATTAGACATATCTGTGTTTAAAATAATATATTACTTCTGCCTCTAGAAAGGGAAATCAAACCAATTCCCCTGAGGAGAGAATGATGTTGCATTTTCAATGACTATTGGCATATTAATTGCTTCCTGTGATATTTTTCAACTGAGTCTTTTGAAGTCATTCCTGGAAGAGGATTTGCTCTAAAATAATAGTATCATAGACTTTAAATACATGCTGCTTTCAGTCATGCTGGTATACCTTTTAAGCTGTCTCCTAAGTTAATGAGCTGTCCCTAAATGAACTCTGCATCTTGAATGGGAAATCTGGATGCAAGCTTTGCGTGCGTTTTGGAGGTGACCTGCTACAGATGACGCTTCGGGACATGCGCAATTCCCCAGACAGTCCTCTCTGCTGCCCTTCAGTCCTGCTGTT
Organism: Scytalopus superciliaris; assembly: GCA_013400415.1. Classification (NCBI taxonomy): domain Eukaryota; kingdom Metazoa; phylum Chordata; class Aves; order Passeriformes; family Rhinocryptidae; genus Scytalopus; species Scytalopus superciliaris. Next base: position 2,428,095 of record VXBX01003991.1, on the reverse strand, counting down.
CCATGTCCTTGCTAGTCCCAGGCAGGGTTTCATGCACTTATAGAGAGCAAAACTGCTGATCCAGGTTCATAAGGCAGAGGCTGAGTCTTCTGGTGTCTCTGGGGTTCTGTGACAAGGCACATCAAATGATGTCACTGTGTGTTCTGAGGAGTATGTTGCATCTTTTAAGAATTAGGGCTTAGTTACATCTGAGACTTGGATGTTTTCTGGAGAAGGAGGCTGTGCCAAACCTCACTCATTGCAAGTCAAGGCAACAAAAAGCATGAACTTGATGAATTATTTTGGCCAAAGGAAGGCTGTTACATTTGGATTTAGTTTATTCTCATTTCTCTAGGAAAGCAGTTTTATCACTGTAGGACAGATTAATCCAGTAAAGAGCAAGCCAGAACAGCTGATGCCAGTGATCAAGTTGAGTGTTCTGGGATGAGTAAAAATCTGCCCCATACACTTAAAAAATCTAAACATGTACTTGCCTGTAAGCCTTAGCAAAAAATATGGGAAAATAATTTGTGAGGTGTTTTTTTTTTTTTTTTTAACAAGTTTCCTTGCTGTGACTACAATGAACAGCATCTACCTTTCACAGGCAGATGGTTTTGGTGCCTTGGTGCTCCTTGGCCTGTCTTGTGTTATGTTCAACTTTTAGGTAGCAAAAGTCTGGAAAGGTTTCAATTTTTCAAAATAGATATACCTTTCAGGTGAAATAGCATATATATCTACTTGTCTGTCTCAGTGAAAAGTGTTCTTAGCCTGAACTGTGCCTGTCACATTGCTGGCCAAGGTCAGAGGGCAGTAACTGTGGTGCCAAGGTCATCCCTCTGAAAACCCTTACTTTCAGTAGAAAATCTGACATCCTGAGCAGATGCAGCTGCTGGCAGAAACCTGAGCAGCAGAGCAATGCTGGGAAAATAGGATTCTGAGAAATAACTAAAGCCTCCACTTGGAAATGGGAAAGGAAAGATATTGCGACTTATGTATTTGTGTATTGGGTGTGGGGGGCAACAGAGGTGGCTTCTGTGAGAAGCTGCCAGAAGTTTCTCCCATATCCCATTCTCCAATTTTTTTCCATAATCTGTTCTGTGTATTAATTCAAGGCAACTGGAGGAATAAATAACCCACTGGTGGGTTATTGAGTCTTCTGTGAGTAACTCTTAACTTTCTAAGTCCTTGGAAAGGAGTTGAGAGCCCTGTGTTTTGGTAGGAGGCAAACAGGAAAACATCTGCTCTGTTCTGCCTGTCATGAAAAAATACCATTACAGAAGGATTGTCTTGGCCACACTGTGACACATCTTCCTTCAGAAGTGTCTAAGTTTCTAAGATGGTGACTCATGAAGAATGCTACATGTTTGAACTTCAAGTATACCTTCTAAAAAGAAACGGTTTCTGCAAACAAAGTACTTCTTAAAACGTTAGGGCGTCATCTGTAAACTGATAGAGATTCAGTGAGCTGGCAAAGCAGTCCCAGAGAGTAACACACAGGCACCTCGGTGTTCAGCTTGCACCCAGACACTTCCATCACCCTGGTGTAAACCACGAGAATTGCTTGAAACAAGGTGGAGCTGTTTTTCGACAAACCAACTCATCCCACAACCAAATAACTCTCAAAATATCCTTTTTGCAAAGCAGTAGCATAATATAAAGCATGAAATACTGGAAAGCTATGACCTTTCGATGTCAGTTTATTTTGATCAAGCATTTCAGCTTCTGCATGAGTATATCTAAAATGAGAGATTGTTTACTTTTATTTGACATACCGTATTTTTCATTTTAAGTTTGCTTTGTAGCACAGTGTTGTAAATGCAATAAATGACTCAGTCAACCTATACCTGCTGAAAGCTTTTTAGCATATTTAATTGCTGTGTCTTTGGAGGTAGCTTAATTTATGTGCCAAAATGCTTGTGTTGAGATATAAATTATGCTAAGAGGAAAAGTACAGTAGTTGTAATCAGACTGAAAGTTGGTCTGTGTAGTGAGTGCTCTGCAGAAAGTACCAAACTATTTGCTAGTTGAATATTTATATGATCACATCAAAATGATTCCTTCTCTTCTTGCTGAGAGCAGCCAGCCGTACATTTGACTTCACTACTTAGGAGGTGATTTTCGAAGTGCCCAACAGAGATGATAAAAACTGAACTCTACCTGCATTTTCACCACCTCTTTCTTCCTGTGTGTTTTATTTCTTAGTTAAGAGGAAGGCAGGAGTGGGTAAAGTCTGCAGAGATGCCTCTGGCTCCACTTCTGCTCTGGCAAGAGGGAGTTATGATCACTCTTTTTCGTTCCCATGTTTTAAACTGCTGCAGCAAAGTGAGCACACAGTTACTATGTGAGTAAAATCCTTTGAGGATGGGGTTCTCTTGCCTTGTGTGTCCTCATTATATCCTATAGAATGTGCCAGGCAATCAGAGTTTAATCTAAGATATCTCTTGTGTCTTCATCTACTTATTCCTTAATTAGTCTGGCCTGCCAACTGGATGCTCAGCCACACTGGCAAGCATGATTATCCACCAAGGACTAGGTAGAAATTGCCAAATAATATCATAGAATTTACTGATTAACCACCTGCTTAACATGGTTTTCCTCACCATTGAAATTACTATGGTGCTGGTGGTAGTACAAAAACTTGAGTGGAATAGTGAAGATCGCTGCCAGAACTGCTTTGATTTGATTTGCTGAGCTGTAGATAATAGCACTGAACTAAAAAATATTTGCTTGATGAATAGCATATATATAGTTTTTTGCCATGTGATGTTTACTACTTGTTTATCTTCAGCTGAAATGTCAGCAAAATTCGAAGTAAAGAGAAAGAAATATTTGAGTTCAGCCTCAGTTTTAAAGCCACTGTAGGTGCTTCTGGGTTTGAATGAGTAATCACTCTTAGCTGGCAAGAATTTATGTATTTATGGAGGAAAAAGCATCCGTGGTCAAATATACTGATACAGTAAGCAATGCTCCAACCTTAGAAAAAAACCCATAAAATTATATCTACAGTGAGTAAAGAAACAGAAAGGGATTCTCTTTTTGATTATATGCAAGAAGGTTAAGTGAAATACTTGGTTATGGTAGTCAGTATAGCAATTGATGTCATTTAAAAAAATGTTGTGATGACTTAAGAAGCAGATCACTGATAGCACTTTGATGTTTATATCAGGGAATGCAAGTGAGATGAAGATTTGCTAGAACTGGCAGGCTGTAATGGCTGCAAGAACATCACATTTGATTGCATCACATCCCACAGCAATTGAGTAAAGTGCAGGATAGAAGTGTTTGTTCATCCCTTCTCTAATGGGAATCTGCTGAGGGGCTGCACTGGTGTTTTTGAGTGGGGTGGGTTTTTTGTTCACTTCTGAAACTCTTCCTGGAGTTGTGGAGGTTTGTCAGAGCAATTGGTGGCTTTGGGAGGTCCATGTTCTACCTCCCTGTACCTTAGTGAGCCACAGTGTGCTGTTAGTTCTTAACACCTCCTGTCTGCATTCAGGACCCAATGCTGTTATCTCTGAAATCAAAGCAAAAAACTGCATTTACTTCCAAGGGAAAGGAGCATGGTTCTGTTTTGTTTAGCTTTAGATATTGTGTATTACTAAAAACCAAATGTATATGAAGTATCTTTACATAGGCAAATGAGATTCAAATATAGATTGTACTACAAACAGGACAGCTTTGATTATGAGATGAAATACAGGTAATCTCTTTTGGCTTCCCCTGAAAACTGAAATGATTGTTCCTTACTTGAAAGGCAACAGCTGAAGAGTAACTGAAACAAAAGAATTGCTATTCCTGTCCAAAACAGAGAATTATTGTCAAGCATTTGTGATCATAATGAGAATCTGTTTTATAGAATGGTACAGCTGTCTAGATGATACACTTGGATCTCCTGCTGTGTTTTTTCTAAGGAAAGAATTATTTCCCCTTTTCATTATCTCCTTCTTTTTTACAGACAATACTTGTTTTGTTTTTGCTTTTAGTCTGTATTACAGATGTTAATCGTTTAATTCTGGCCTTGCTTAATCTGGCTTTGCACAATATTGAGTGGATCTGGTCTCAGTTTATAGCTGAGACCGAAACTCATTGTTTCCATGGGTAAGAACACACATTTTGGGATCTATGATAGAGCCCATTGAAAAATCTGAATGCAGAACCAGCCACGGAAGCAGCTGCACAGTTCATTGCCCCTAATCTGAGAGAAGGCTTGTCAGAGGCTTCAGTTGTCATTGAACTTGTTTGAGTCCTATCAAAGTCAGAAGCCTTCCTGCCTGAGTGCTGTGACACACTGTGATAGAGTATTCCATAACTTGGAAACAAAGCAGACACTTAGCCAGTCCACAACTGCAGTTTGTTTCCTGATCAAAACTTTTTTTTTAATGTTCTAACTGAACATCTTGTTGCTGGGAATTTGGCTTAAATTACACAGTGGGTTGTAATTGGGCTCCTTGGGGGAAACTGATGTTCTATGTGTGAATGGTAAAAATACTTTCAGAGAACTTTTATGCCAGCACTGAAACTTTAATAGTTTATTCAGTCCTGGAAACAGGAGGAAACTCTGACACATGCAGTCATGTTCCCTGGTGCAATATTTCACAGGAAAGCAAGAGTTTGTTATCTTTTATATGTGAAGTAGTTTAAATTTTGAAGAACTACAACAGTGTCTGGGAAACCTGCCTTTATCCAGTTTCATGAAAGGAAGTGTTGCCACCTGTTTCCACTTTGTGCAGTTTGGTTGAAAAGAAAGTACTGTTAGTCTCAATAAGAGCCCAAAACAGTTTCTGAAAATCTGCCTTTCTTCCCTGTTCAGAGAGAGAAGGATTCATTGCTACTGACTTTGCTCCTTATGTGGTTAAAAACCAGTTCTCAAAGTCTTTGAGTTGGCTTCAGGCTCTTGATCTGCTGTTTGAGTCCCAGTGTTGCAGACAAGGCTGTTTCCCTTCATTTTTTCCTCTATCCCAGTGTTTGGTCCCCAAGTTTATCCTTGTGCTTTTTTTCTCTATAGATAAAATTTAACAATTGGTGGACTCTTAGTGTGAGCCAAGGACCTTGAAGCCTGTATTGGAGGCAGGAGTTCAGCCAAATCTTACCTCTTCTGCTGATAAATTTTGAGAGGATTTTGACTAGTGGAGAATAACTGATCCTCTCAAAAGCCATAAATGCAAGCTATTGTGGATTTTTCTTTACTTTGAGTTATGAGCAACATATGATGTTTTTGTATCTGAAACCTTGCCTGATCATCTCTTGTGAACTCAGGTTAGACATTCAAACTGCATTTCTGTGCCAGTTTCATCTTCCCTCATTACTGCCAACTTTTCCTTGATGATATAAAGTCCTTTAAAACCTGGCAACAAATCTGTGTTTCTGAGCTTTATTCAAACTCAGAAAGGTAAGCTTCTTTTTTTTTTTTATTTTATTTTTATTTTTAAATTATGGCCCTGGCATTAGTCTTTAAAAATCAATTGTTAAGGCATGCTTTATCTTGAAACTGCTTTTTTTCTCCTTGTTTCCTTCACATTGACCTCTCCTGAGGCAAACTCTTCTTATAACATGCCATTTTGGAGGATAATACAGAAAATACAGGAATCATGACAGAATAGACCAAAAACTTGTCAGTCATCTTAGTCATGCTATAGTGCAGTTCTTTTGTAGAACAGAACTTTGTCTGGAACCTTAAAGTTAATAACTTGCTATTTCTCCTTAAATGCACCTGAGTTTAAGAGCTAGTTTGTCTAGTGCAACTTCATGTCATGTGTCAGCATAACACCATGTAATCTCCATAATGTAACATGAATTAAAAATGATGTCTAGAATAAAAGAAAACAGCATGTAAAATTCAGACCTGTATTATCTACACTGGCAGTTCAGCAGGTGCAGAGACATCTGCATGTCTGGGAAGATTTCTATGTATATTTTAGTGTAACCATTCTGGTTTTATTTCTGAGATGGTAAATTGAAGTTTTTTTTAAAATCATTTCTGGAAAAGTCAAAGGTGGAAAATAGATTTCCTCCAGGAATTTCATGAGTGCTAATGAACTATGGTATAAAAACAAGGATGGAATTCACATCCTTTGTTAAAGCAACATAATAAGGGGAAATTTATTATAAACTCTTGGTAGATGGTTTAATTTCCTCCCCTATCACCATAACGTTTTTGTAGAGGATGACAGTGTTTAACTGGACTTGAAAAGCAAAAGGAAACATGTCCTTTTACTGCTTTACCAGCTCATATTACCCTGATGTCACTTGAAATGTTCATGCCTCTCTATAAAATTTTGATGGATGTCTTTGGATCTTCAGTTTAGCAACTTCACATTAGGTTATTAGTCTTCAGGTTTTGACAGGAGTGTGAATATATTTTACAGTTCTTATTTGTGCTGAGATCTCTAGGGTCCCATGTAATGGCCACAGAAATCAATAAAAAAGACTTTTGTTAATGCTTCCTGTTGTATTTGGATCTCTACACTTGAGGGTACACAGACTTTTAGGCCTTGTGATTGCTTGTTTTTAGGATTTTATAATATAAGGGTTGTCACGTGAGATAAAAACAAGGCCCCCTTATCTCTGTGCTCTGTCTCTAGTGGTGTCAGGACCAGATTTTTGAAGAAAGAATGTGAGAAGCATTGATGGAGCAATAAAAAACCAGCTTGCCCCAGAGGATTTAGCTCCCTCCTTACATTTGTGAGAAGCTGAATAAGGACTTGAAGCAGGAGAGCTTACACTCTTCAAAGTTTTAAATGTTTTTATTACCAAAATAACTTTTTCTCATCTAACTGGGGATAGTTTGCTCTCCACTCTTCCCCTGCTGTTAATTAAATGCTCTTCATCTGTCAATAACAGAATGTGAGTTGTTCTTAGTATCCTACGCAAACAGTTAAATCTATTTATTTTATATAATGTCCTGAATTGTGCAGCATCATTTGCATTTGTATCTAACTCGGTTTGTTATGCATACTTTTTTTTTTTTGCCACATATTTTTTCAGAAGTACATATTTTACACCTTTTTAGCTTATATTTACAGAGCTTTGCAAATCACAACATGTTTCATGCAATCTGTCTCAGTTTCTGCTGAAGAACTGTTACTGATTTGATAAGCCAGCACTTCTAAGGTGGGTGATAAAGTCAGGCTCTTAAATCTATATATAACAGGGTTTTATATACTTTTTATAGATTGTCTAGTTTCCAAGATACTTGCACTATCCTGTTAGTTTAGTGGTAGCACTGGATATAGATAAGCTGAAGGACTCCTGGTCTTCCTGTATCTTATGGGGCTTAATGTGGAACATCAGAACAAAAATGCCTGCCCTTGGCTTACAGATGTCTGTGCTTGAGGAAACAACACCCTGCATTTTCACAAACAGCTGCAAGAGAAAACCTGCAGCTTACTCTGTGTGCCAGTGCAAAATCTCCTGTTCATGAACATCAATTGATGAATTAGTGTTCTGCAAGGAAAAGAAGTAGTTTAATTATATGCTGCTTTGTATTTCCAGTAACTTATCCTTAAGAGTGATTTGAATCCCCCCCGTGTGCTTAATGGCTCAGTTCACTGATAAACCTAATGAAAGCTGACTAAGGTGTGATTCACCACTGGCATTTTTGTGCAGTAGAGGACGCTGATGGGAGCCCAGTGGTGGAACTGAGAGAAGTAAACAATACACAAGTCACTGTTCTGTCCACTGGTGGGTTTGGACAGGAGTCTCCCTGCTTTGTCTGCCTGGGTGCTGCTACTCTTGCATGGAAAACCATCTGTCAGATGCTCTAGCAATGGGAACGTGATGATTATCTCTTTTCCTCCCTCTTTGCTGTCTGTGGATCCCTCCTGTGTTGCAGTTGCTGCCTGTGCTGCCATCCAGCAAGCAGCAGCCTGGAGATGAGCCAGTTTCTGCATTACTGCAGGCTCTTGTATGTTCTGGTTATATCCAGCCTGGGCCTGCAATGTCATAGAGTAGTTTGAGTTGGAAGGGATCTTTAAAGGTCGTTGAATGCACATCAGAAAGATATCTTGTTGGTTTCACATAAATTAAGTAAAGTCTATGGATTACAACTTAAAAAAATAAGTCTTTTTTAATCACATAAGAATTGACCACACATAATTGAACTGAAGGCTGATCTACCTCAATATCCTGTGGGGTTTTTGATGGCATCCAAAAAAAGATGCTTGGTGAAAAGTCTAAACCCAGGGCAGAAGTGGACTGAGACTCCCTCAAGGATAACCTCCCTGTCCCTAGAGATTTATGGCAACTGAGACTGCTAATTAATGGGTAGCTTCTTATTTCTATTTTGTTGATAGGAATTTGGTGTTATGCCACCCACACATGCATCAATATATTAGTACAGGTATTTCTTGCTATCGAAGGAAGACTCTGATAAAACAAGGTGTGATTGCTTGTTTTACAGAAAATTGATTTCTACCTCAAAGAAACTTTGACTTGTTTCTCAGCTTGTTCAGGATGTACACACAGTTATTCTCTTTAATCTTGTTATATGCCATGCAATTAAAAAAGTGTGGGCTTTTCTGAAGGAGAAAAAAGTAGATCAGAAGAGTCTGAGAGTACCATTACAAGACAGAACGATGCTCAGATCATGTTTTGTCTTTTTTTTCCCCCCTTTTTTCCTTTCACATTTGAACATTGAATTTACCAGCCTCTTGACTTTTACTTCTTAATCAGAACTAAAGATTTTTTTTTTGTTCAATTAAAATCATGTCTTGGAGCTACATGGCTTCAGAAAGGTCATGTTGTAGGGCCTTATGCAGAACAACCCTCAGTTGATTTTTGATTCATTAGTTCTGTGGAAGGATTTTTTTTCTTTAAGACATGAAAGAAAATGTTTTTTACAGCCTCACATCACTGGCAACTTGCGTCCCATAGAGCCAAGAATGGGGCTGTGAAGTGGAAGGGACCATGCCTGGTGGTCACTCTCAGTGACACAAAGTTGTTCCTTTTCTCTTTTGATTCTAAATTTGTTTTGCCCATAGCATGCAGCTCCTAGTGTTTTCTACATGTCATCTTGGTATGTTCACTTTTGATTCTGTTTTCTGTCAGGAAATCTTTTCTGGTGAGTCTTGATGTCATCATGAAAGTTTCTCCTCCAGTCCAAGCTCTTTCTGGTGTGCATGTGCACTTCTGGGTCACCCAGTTTGCACTCATGGTTGGAGGTGCAGTCAGTAATCACAACCCCCTTTCCCTTCCATGGGCAGATTTTGCGCGGTGCTGGGTGTAGCTGCAGCTCCTGCCTGAGCTACAACGTGGGGGTGCAAGGGAAGCTCAGGGGTTTGCTCCTTCAGAGCATCACACACAGGTCTGGCAGGAGTGCAGTGCTGGAGAGCAGCCCCAGCCTCCTGACCACAGAATCTCTGCTGGCTGCTGTTTCCTGAGCTGTGCCAGAGCTGCCAGGTAACCTGCAGCACCTCTCCAGGGTAAAACCTGGCTTATAAATGAACATTACCTGGTAATGCTTGAGTGGTTAAACTGCTAAGCTTTTGGCTTGAATAGTTCAACTGTTAAGCTTTTGCTTTTCTCCTCCCTCCCCATCCCTCCTTGTTTCTACCAATTTCTTTTACAGAAGTGCCACTTGACTGTGAGAGTTTTGGGTTTTTTTTTTGGTTGGGAGCTATTCTTTAAACAGCTGTCTGTGGTATTTTAATTTAGAGCTCAGCCCCGTTCAGTCCTAAATATGAGATCTTTTTAGGAAATACTTCTCCTTTATTTGCTTTGAATATGTCAAAATTACAATGTCTAATGTAGATCTGTGGAAGCTCTTAGACTGAAGTGGGTGATCAAGGGTCAAATATTGGGTATGTTGCCTTGTCATAAGCAGATTTTTTTTTTTAAAGATTAATTTATTAGGTTTTCTACAGGAAACATGATTTTCATTTTCAAACTATTAATCAGGATTTTTTTTTGTTATTAATTTAACTCATTTTAGAATTTTGTAAGATGGCAAAATAATGTATGACTAATAGATTCAGTTATCAAGCTTAACTCTCCCAGGGAATTAATGAGCAAAGGCCTCAGCAGAGCTATGAATCTGTTTATTTCTGCAAGGTGATGGTAAGAGCAGTCAATATTTTTGCTGTGCTTGTGCAGTTTTGATTAGCAGCTTTCAGATGTGGATTACCCAGACTTGACAATAATGGTTTCTGCTTTTTGCTGTGCTTTTGCTGAGGTTCATTTGCTGCTACTTGTCTAATCCAAAGCAAATGGAATTTTTCAAATGCAAAATAATATGTCAGAGATCAAATCTCTGAGAAAAATGTAATTCTACAAGAAAGAAAACCTGTTGTGACAAGAATTGTCAGTAAAACAATATGTTGTGGATAAAATTGTGTCAATATGTTAAAAACCAATATTTACTACAATGTAGTAAAACAGCAACTGGTTGATATTCCTTGATCACAAACATATTTTATAATATTTTCCTTGTTTCATTGCAATACATTTGGACTAGGCTGCACATGTTGTTTATCACATTTATTTACCATTTCTGGCAGCTGAAGATATCAATGACAGATAACTGACATGAGTAAATCAAGAGGAAATATATTTCCTTCCTTCCAAGCAAATTAAATGTACACTGTATCTAGCATAAAGTAAAATCCTCTGAAGTCAGAATTGTTAATGCACTTTATTTGCCCCAGAGCTTTAATGCAGTTCCTGGTAAACTTACAGGTGTGAAATGATGGACCACTGTAGAACAGCAGGTTTACTTCAATTTCCTGATTTGTTATGCAGGCAACTCAAAGCTGTACATCTAAATCTGCAGCCATTTTGTGGCTTCATATCATATTGACAGAAAAAGTTTGCATGAAAGTATTACTAAATATTAGTTTATTATCATGAAATTCTCAGTTTATTTTTGTCAATAAATTCAGTTTAAAGAAATAAATCCATACATTATTAAAAGTATTGTGAATAGATAGTGCTGAAAAGTCAAAGTCATTAAGAAGAAATATTGACAAGTAACTTAGCTTTGTTTTCCAAATTTTTCTTCTTACTCCTCTTAAATAGTCAGATATGGGGAGATATTCAATGGTTAAAGGGGAGTATTTATGTATAGAAAAAATAAAGGTGTTATGTAGAGATATATGAAATTAACAGCCTCAGAACAGTGTGTGCTCTGTAAAGGTGACACTACCTTGGTGCACCTGTTTGATATTGCATGTGAGAAAGGCACCAGGAAGAGTTTTGGTAGCTTTCTTAGACACTGTGATTGAAATGCTGGATTTCCCCCCCCTTTAAATTGCTGAATAAAAGCTGTTCATCTCTCCAAGATTTGCTGGAAAAGAATAGTTTTCCAGTGAAGAAACTGAATTGTTACAGACTATGGTCTCCTACCTTGTTAAGGAGAGCCAGCATTGATCTGCTGAGAGGGGCCAGTACCTTGGTTTGTATATACTAAATTGTATCTCCCAGACAGTTATTTCTCATCCATTATTCTTCCAGGGCAATGCACAACACACAGCACAGACCTGGGCTTAAAGTAGCCTGTCCTTCAGTAAGAAATAGTATAAAATAGGACTAGATTCACTCTCTCCCCTCTTTTTTAGTTTGTGTCATTTGACTGGTAACTGAAAAGTATGAGGTACCAAAAGTGCCTGAGAAGGAACAAGCTAGGAGAGATCTGAGGATGGGCACTGAGCTGGAGATGCTGACCCTGCATGTCCTGAGGGGCTGATCACTTAAAATCCCTTCCTGTGGTCCCCCCGCCCCAGTACTGCTTGTGGTCTGCAAGATGACTCAGTGCCAGCATCTAATATCCAGTGAACACCTTGCAAGTGCTGCATCCTGGAGAAAGGTGCTGGTTTTGTTTCAGTGACAGCCCCATGAATCCTGGGTTTAATGAGCTTCTGCCCTGCTGGGAGAGCTGAGCTGGGAGCTTGGCAATACTGCTGGCTGCACGAAGCATGCACTGTGATGAATGCACCCATCTTTGGGAAGGGGAAGCAGGAGGAGAATGGATGCTGCTTGGGGGAAGCATGGTTGGGATAAAGGATCATTTCCACGTGCCAGGGTCCTTTTAAAGGGGATTTTATAAATTTCCTATTCAAAGGGTGAATGGGGTATGTTTGTCCAGCTCACAGCCGGAAGACCAACTCACTTTCATCATTGCCTCTGCGGTGGAAGCTGGGATATGTCTCCCCAGGGGACTGGTTTGATATCCAATGTGTGACCAGTCAAATTTCTGAGGTCTGGGTTTGGACAAAGTTTGAAAAAATAGGAGTCTTCTGGTCATTGCCAAGGAGGTCTGGAAAGGAGGGAAGGAGGAGTTCTGCAGCAAAGTGGGGCACTGTCTCATGTTTCTACAAGTCCTGCCACTCACCCTGCTGTTCTTGTTTTGCCTGGGATAGAGTTAATTTTCTTCACAAGTAGCTGGTATGGGGACTGTGCTTTGGATTTGTGCTGAAAGCAGTGTTGGTAATACTGAGATGCTTCAGTTACCCAGGAGCAGCACTGGCACAGGGCCAAGGCCTTTCCTGCTCCTCATCCCACCTGCCCAGTGAGGAGGGTGGGGCTGCACAAGGAGCTGCCTCCTGTGAGTCTGTCTTTGCCCCAGAGCACAGTGAGGACAGGGGATGTCTTTGACTTTGTAAAGGATATCTCACCCCTAATTGTAGCCTTGACCCCCAGTGGTATAGATGGCCTTTCAAACATTTTCATTGGATTGACATTTTCTTATGGAAACTAGAACATTTCTGACTCACTGTAGTCCCTACTACAAGCTCAGTTTGCTAACTTTGTGCAAAACAAGTAGGAAATGTGATACCAGCTGCAAATTACTTATCCTCAAATTTAATACAGTGTGTAGTGACATGAGTTTGTTTCTTAATGTGCTCTGCTGTGCTGAAAAATGCTTCAGATGCCTGAATGTAGCATTGCAGCAAGTTCTGCTGACAAAAACATATTGCTGTTCTCATATTTAATCTAATACTTGCTCTGTGACAGAAAGTTGCTTTTCCAAGCTGTGGATCCTCATGGACTGAAAGATACAAAAATAATATTTTTACTGTTCTCCAAGACCTGCCAATAAATCAATAATAATTGGATTTTTGTTCTAATACATTTGATCAATGAAGTGGAAAAATTCACCAAGTTTGTGTTTAGAATAAATCATCTTTTCAAAAGCCTGACCTTTCTGATGAGAAGATATTTTATCCTATCAGAACTTTCTCTGTAAGTGCAGTCCAAGTGTTCTCAATCAATTGCAGTAGTTTTCTAATTTAATAGACCATCATTGGGTCAATGTCACATTTGTAACCATTGCCTGAAGATGTTTCTTCCTCTTGTCATCAGAGGAAGAAGTTAACTTCATAATATTTACATGGTTTAATCTTTTCATTTTTGTTGTAGTAACTCTGGACATTTTACTCCAGAAAAATCTGGGAACTTTATTTTGGTTTCTGAGTGTGGAGTTAAGGATTAGAGCTGATGAACTGTTTGAAGCTTGTGTTCCAATTGTACAATGCACCTTGAGAGTTTTGTTTGTTCTAGCAGTCTTTTAGCTTTAATAAATTAGGTAAGGCTTTCTGGGGCATGTCTGGCAGGGTACCTCCATCTGCAATTTGTCTTGAAATACCATTTTCCTGGGATTTTGCTCTCCTGATTATAGCTTTGCTACACCACAGTTTCTCAGGGATGCTGTAGGAACCTGGAACAGCAGCAGGAAAATTTCTAACACTGCCTAGTACAGATCAGCTTACTAATACCAGTGGATTTGTCCTTGGAAACAGAAGTTTAATATCTATCTTTAATGCATGTTTAAGTTAATTTTCCGAATATTTTGGGTTTTTTTATTCTTTATTTTTAAAGAAACTCTAGAATGTGTTTAGCAGTCCTTCTTAGTGTTCTGTGCTGTTAATTAGTGGAAAAGATATGGTTTATTGTAAGCATCTGTAATGTTTAATTGTATGGTGCTTTTCCTAATGAAGTCCAACAAAGCATCCCACTAAATCCCCTGTGGGAACTCCTTGTGCCACAAAGCCATATGAGGATGGTGTTATGCCACAGGTGAAATACTGTGGCTCTCACTAGGCATGTTAGCTCAGGTTAGTGGGGCAGAACAACTTCTAGCTTGGAGCAGGCTCATGTCCTGCTGATTCAGATGTGGCCCCAAATAACTTCAGTCTGTTTGATACCAAGAAATCTGATTGCAGATACTGTGGTGAGAAAATAGGAATGAACAGAAAAGCATGTAAAGATGTGCAACATGTAGGCAGATGGTGTATGAGCTATTTCTACCCCAGGCAAGGCAAAGCCTTGGAGCATTTCAGGGTATAGAAGAAAATCATGGCTATTCATTGCCACAAAACTAGTCACTATTTAAAATTGCAGCCATTTCTTCCCCTCTATTCACCAGCCATGCAGATGCCATTGTCAGACTGAGATGCCACACTGGTGTAGATGGCAAGTGAAACCAAATGAAGAGGAACAAATATTTGTGTAGCTGAAAGATGTGGAAGTTCCTGATGTCCTGGATGGAGGAGGGATAGTGTGATATAAAGTGGGATATGATCAGTCTGTTCAGATAGAATCCATCTAAGGCAGAGGAATCATCTGCAGTGAGCTGACAGACTGCCACCTCAGTAACTGGGTTCCTAAAAGTCTTCCAGCTAATACAAGGTGCTAAAGTGCTTTAAACTTTGAAAATTCAGAGTCCTGGTTAATTTTTTTTCTGTTATCTGTTTCTGGAGTCAAAGTACATTATTTTGACAGAAGGAGAGAGGGCAAAAAAGCAATGAAATTAATATTCCACACCCATATTAATGTATCTAATAGGAGATGATAAATACTACATGCATGTGTGAAAGCTGATGTCAAGGACTCATGAATTTGAACTTAAGAAGGACAAGGCTTTGTTGAAGCACCTTCAGCTTTTTCCTGAGTACAGCAATGAGCACTAGCAAGTCTCTTCTCTTTCAACTTAGCAGAAAATAGGCGAGAGCAGCTTCCAGTGTCAGCCTCTCAAGTTTACACTGGAAACTTAGAGTCCTGAAAACACTGCTGGAAAAATACATAAAAGAAAAATGCTTCTTCTATTTGTGAAAATCCTGCTTTCAGCTATGGGTTTTCATCCTATAGAGTGTTAAAGGTCAGTGTGGGCTGGATGCTAATTAGGGTGGCGATCACAGTGGTACTTGTCAGGGGAAATACCCTAACAAGCTGCAGCTGGGCAGAGTGAAGATGGTTACTCAGTAGAAGTTCCTGCAACTTGATCTGTCTGGAATGTTTGTGGTGGTTCAAAGGGCCGGGAGTTTGGCTGAACCCTGTGGAGCTGGAGATGCACGCCTCAGGTTTGGAGCTGTGTGGAGAAGGGGTAGGCACTGAAAGCAAATTGCTGAGGTGCTGTTGATTATTTTGTGGAATGGGGAAAAAAAAAGACTGGCTTGGTGGGCTGAATTATGGATTGTTTATGGGCATATTCAGGCACCAGCAGAGGATTTGTGTGCTCCATATTGTGATGTATAGCCCAGAAAGGTATTAAAAACACCTGATATATTAATTAAAAAGCAATTTGCATTAACTAAGTAGATATGTAATACATACTGAGCAATACAGCAGCTTACTGTATAAGTTACCCAAACCATTTCAAAGAGTCAGAAAGCAGAGCAGAGCTGAGACCTATATTTTTGGTGCTACTTTTTACAAAATGAATAATGGTAATTACCTTGAAGTTGCTAACTGCTTTGCTGAACGGCTGCATTCTAGGGGAAGCTGTCACACTGTGTGTGTGCTAATTAGAGCAGAATCAGTTGTACTCTGCAGCTCTACTAGCAAATGAGATTTTTATGGGGAACTCCAGATTTGATACCTCTACCAGTTGGTCTTACTTGTGCCTAAAAGTTGAAACTGAAGTGGGGAATGCTGCTTTGCTGAGCCTCAATGCATAAGGTTTGCATTGTCCTCTTGTCCCAAGTGAAATTCAGCTGTGATTTCAAGGCCCTGAGCAGGAGCAGAACATCCAGCATGGAGTAAGTGACTCTTTGTGGTGGAGCATGTCAACAGATGCTCCTTGACCAGGGTCTGTTGGACCTGCTGCAGTTATGGATCATAGTCCAGGTATTCGGAGCAATGGCTGAAATCTGCTGGGGCTGGGAGAACTAGAAAAGAGAATCACCAGGATTTCCCTCTAAGAGCTAAAGTGGAAGAGAAATTTGAGCCAAGGGATACAGTGTTGAACTGTTTGTGGGAAGGGATGTGTTTTTAGACTTCACCTCAGACAATATTTAGTAAACAAGCTGCTGCTACACAACAGAGATGTGGAGCGCAGAAACCCTATTTTATTTTCTAGGCTGGCTTTGTCACCTTGTAAAGCTGCAATACATGTGTCTATAAGCAATTTGCATTTTCCTTGTGCAGAGCACTGTGTTAAAGACTGCAGTTTTTCCTCTGGGAAATCATGGATGCCTTCTGTGCTTTGCTGCAATTGTAGCAGCCAGCTCTGGACTGTAGTGCTGCTCTAGTCCAGTTTTGCTTGTTTTCTTAGAGCTTCAGACACTTCTATCTGCATTAACATTTTGAAGTGAAATGTTTCTATAATGACAGCTTTATGGTCAGCAAAAGAATAGACTGGTTTGCAGGTGTATCAGTTCATTGCCAGAACTGGGCTACGGAACTTTTGAAAGCTAAGCATTGAACATACCCAGTAGGTTTTCATTTCCAAGCAATTTGAATTTGTGAAACATGGGTGTTGGCCTTATTTTGTTTGTTTTAAAGTAATGAAATATATTTTAAATTGTTCACTGCTTTTTTACTACCTTATGTACCTTGTCTTGTGGTAGGCATCTGTCCACTTAGTTAACTCTGTGCCTCTTTAAAACTCTGAATAAAAACATTGAGCATAGGAACATTCTGTAATCAGGCTTCTGCCTTTCATTTAGAGGGGGAAACTTATTAATATGCCTTAGCCATTTGCCATTGGTAACTGTAGGCTCAGTGTATATCTGTCTGTAGAGTGCCTTATGGGACTGTTCTCCCACTTTAAGTCCAGAGCAGGGTAATTGCATAGTACCCTTTAGGTAATAGCATTAGCTGTGGTTCTTTTAATAAGTTTTAGATGTTAATTTTATTTCTAACTCCTTAGTCTACCTTACTCTGTTCTATTGTATGTGAAAAATGCTTGATTTCTTTTAGTTTAATTTTGTTTTCTAATTTTCATGCTTACAAATGCCAGAGAATTGTTTGCTATCCCTTTTAAACTTTGCTCAGCTCTGTGATAGAGAGTGGAGTGGGGCTTCATGATCAAAGACAATGTTAGCAATAAGAAGGTGGAAAGCTGAGGGTCACCTCCTCAATCTTTATTTAAAAACACTTTAACTGGAAAGCAGCAGCTGTTCATTGTCCTCTTAGAGCATTCCCACTTGGTATAGATCATAAACTCCAGTGTGTGCAGCTTTTGCCAAGCCCTTAACCTTACCAGGTTGTTAAAACTTCAGCTTGTTAGTACATTGTAGTTGCAGATATTATTTTCAAGTCTTTTGCTACAGCACACAAGCAGTAGCATAAGTATTATTTCAATGAACTTAAAATTTGTGACATAGTAAGCTGAGGTCAAATTCTGCTCTTCAAAAGGGCATTCAGTCCATGAGGTTATTTAAGGATATGTCAGCTCTCCCAGCACTTTCAGTTCTGAGTGTCACTGATCCCAGAATGCCTTTAGGATTGTGGCACTGTGCAAGGTTCAGGGGATGCTCGGAGCTTTGTGACCCAAAGGGTGGCCAGGTTTTGCTGGTTGGCATTGCAACCAGAAGGCAGAGCTTGGTTATGGTTGTGTTGGGAGTACGGATATGTCAGCTATTGATGCTGTAGGGTTTTATTTATTATTAATTTATAATTAATATGCCATTAATATGAATAAAAAAAAAGAAAAGAAAAGCAGACTGAATACTAGGATTTGTAAGGAAAGAGGAAAAGAAAACAGAAAACCTTACAGTCTTAGTGTACCTGCATCTTGAATTCTGTGTCTTGTACTGATCCCATCATTGTAAAAAGGACATAAAGAGTAACCTGCCAATAGAAGGTTTTCTCTAAAGAGGAGGCTACACAACACCTGTCAGGAATGTTACAGGCTTGGGAAATGAGGGAAAAGGTATCATGGTTCAGTTTTCCCAAGTGTTTTTCTACATGGATCCATGATTTATATTACCATTGCAGGGACTTCTCTTAGTCTGCTTAGTAGCTGTGGGTTTGCTTACCATTTACATGCAAGGAGGTGTCAGTTTGATCCCATTTTAAGTCTTCCCAGTTGTCTTCTCATTGCAGTTTACTCTGCTTCCATTCTCCATGCTCAGAATTTTCCTTAAAACTGTTTCCTCTTTAGAATTTGTGATCCATTGGTTCAGTTCTGCTTTGCTGCATAAACAAATCTCACTCAGGACATTGCCCAGAAAGAACTAACAGGATATATCAGTGTTAAATTCAATGCCCCATTTATGTAACTAATTAGCACTTCCTTTGGATTTGATTTATTACTTTTTACCAAATGTAAAACTCTAGCTTGAATAAATGCTTCACTGGAAATAATGTTACTTATCAGACATAGCATTTGTTACTTTATATCAAATTTTTACTTTAATGTGATCTGCAACTAATGTTCAGACAAATGCTTTTGTTTCATGAATTCTTTTAAGATTGCTATCCTGCATGTGAAAAGGATTTGTGTACCTTTTTACTGCCAAACACATATTAAGAGCTCTATTACCTGTTTTGTTAGATTGATGTGTGGTATATGTTTGATACAAATACAGGCTTAAGGGCTTCTCCTATGATAAAAGAGGGAAATAAGGATATGCAAATATATGCAAGACTTGCAAATGCAGAGGAAGTGAAGAATGTTGGAGGAGTTGTGATAGCTCCGTGTTAGGCTACAGCATCTCATAGAGCTGTCACTGCCAGGGAGCCCGTCGTCTTTGCTGAGATCTTGTTGGCAGCTGCCTTATGGTCTGAGATGTTGGTACCTTGCAATAACCTGAGCCTATTTGAAAGAAGTTCTGTCTGTAAGAGTTCTGAGAAAAATCTGGGAACTCTTTTGGGCAGGTGATTTCTGAGCTGCAGACTGGACTTCAAAGAATTAGCCAGCACAACAAAGTCAGTGGGAGAGTTGTAGACCCAAGAAGTCTCACAGTCTGGAGTTTGCAGAGATATAATAAACCATGTTTTGCTTCATGTATGCAAGAGTAGAGATTGTTGTTGCCTCTATAAAAATGAAGCCATGGTAGGAGTGCAATGGGAAACTTGTCACCAGCTACTGTAGAATGCAGCTTCCTATTTCTGCAAGGTGTGCAGAGTTCTCTGCTGTGGTGCTGCTTGCAGGGGTGCTTGCATCCCACTTCTCTGAGGACTGTCTTTGTCTCTGCCTATGAATGTGTCCCCCTTATTTTTGCCTTTGATACAGTCATTTTGGACCTACATTGTCTCATAATTTCAGTGTAGATCTAGCCATAAACCCCTCCTGATAAACTTGTTGAGGAAGGCTCATTTTCAAAGTTGCAGATATAGAATCATGGAACCATTTAGGTTGGAAAAGATCACTCCAACTATTAACCTCGTACTGCCAAGCCCACTACTAAACTGTGTGCCCAAGTGCCATATCTGTGTCTTTTAAATCCCTCCAGGGATGGTGACTCCATGACTTCCCTGGGTGGCCTGTTCCAGTGCCAGACAACCCTTTTGGTGAATATGTACCTTACAGCAAACACTGTGATGCAGCCAGCTGCAATTTGTGATTCATGGCAGCAGTGATATGAAAGGAAGAAAAAACAATAAATTGATGAAGCAGTAATAATCCTGGCTGCCTCCAAAATGAGAAGGAATCTATATCTTGTGTGGGTTTTTTTTCTTTTTTTTCTTTTTTTTTAAATCTGTTCTTGATCTTTTTGTGTCTGGCAGTAAATTGTCAGTGCTGCTAATCACATGTCTTAGTGTATATCAGTTATAAGAAACTTGGACCTGAAATAAGTGTGATTATCTGGAGCACTGGAGTGACCTGACTGCAGGATGTGACAGCTCTCTATATTTCTCCATTTGCAGTCAGACTTACTAGATTTGTGTGATGTCTTGAGCTATTACATGGACATTAAAGCCCTTTTCCACAATTTCACAACCTTACTGATGGGCTGCATGAAGGACAAGCAGAACTAATTTTGCCTATGGAAGTGCTATAAAACATTTGGAGCTTTGCTGTCCTTCTACTCTTTGTGCTTGAAAATACTTGTTTGGAGATTCTTTTGCAACATTCAAAATGAAGTTGCAGATTGGCTTCTGAACTCGCTGTTCCTCATTGTGAAGTATTCCTATACACAGGTTCTTCTGTTAGATGCTCTTGGGATCTCATTGTCTGTAATTTCTTGAAGCAAGAATAAGAAGATCCCATTGCTTCCACAAATTGTCACCCCTGTGGGTGTGTAACTGCAATGTCTGCTAGTTGGAAGTGCTTTTTGGTATGGATGAGGGCCCTCCTCTGTAGAAAACATTGTGGCCAAAATGCCAAAATTTCATCAAATTACTCCTTTTAAATTTTTTCAATCTGGAAAGGACAGTTACTCTTTCGGTGAAAGGAACCTAGAGATGACTCTTGGATTGAATGGGACTTACAGAGGAGAAAGGACTGTGGAAATGAGCTACACCAAAAGACAAAAATCTGTTCAAGATGTTTGTAGTGGGAATGGGCCTGTCATATGCAAATATTTACATATTCACAAATCCAAACAAATATCTCTTGCCTGAGAAAGATTATCTGTTAGTTTCTTCAGTTAACAGAGAGGGGGAAACTGAGATGTGAGATAGTTTTTTAAATATAAGGCAGTTGTGCCTGAGAACACCTCATCTCAAGGGCAAATAAGGAATATTTTCTGCTGTTCATAAGGGCCCATCCTGATAATGTGCCAGGGCTGCAAGAGGAACAATCTTATTGATTAAAGTTAAAGTGTAATTTTGTTGTAGTGAGTGCAAGTAAGAAGTGTCACTCTTCCAAGAACAAGGTAAACAACAGAAATGCAATCCTGTTAAGGAACACTGCAGACACACAGGATAAGCAGAGAGCTTTTGTGTTGGGACCAAGTGGGAAACTGAAGGTAAAGAAAACAGGGTTATATAAATAGGCATAGTAACAGTGAGAAGATATATCAGGTTGTGCTGCTCTTCTGGGCTTGCTGCTGCTCTTGCCCTCTTTAATTTGGGGCAAACTGAAATTTATTGGTGCAGCTGCTGTGCTACTGCAGGTTCAGTACCTGCCCCACGCAGGTGATCCTGTCCCCTCTGTGCCCTGTGAGCGCCAGATGGCAGTTCTGTTGCAGCCACTGGGTGAACCAGAGCAGAGCCCACCCCAGTCTGTGAACAGAGGGGAGAAGCCTCTGTGAGTCCTGCTGGGCTCCCTGTTGGCTCATACCTGTGCTGGGCTGCAGATGCTCATGTGGGTTATCCTGCCCTGTAACTGGGGCTGGAGGATGCTCTGCAGGGTAAGGCTGCCTGCTGTGTTAGCACACAGGGGAGAGGGGACAGCTGCCCTCCAGTGAGACCAAGAACCACAAAAGGGGAAAGTGCTCAGCAGTGCTGTGGCTCAGGCGCTGTTTGTTGTTTCCTGGGAACTTTTCTGGGAGCACTTTTTCTGCACCTGGATTGTGAAAGTTGCTAAAAATTATCATGCCAAGGCTGTAGTTGAGATGTACTTTCTGTCTGGGTGCCACCCTGTCCCCCACGTCCTCTTTTTTGCCTTCTCTTTAGGAACTATAAATCCTCAACCCTTAGAGTGATCATTACTCAAAATTGCTGTCAGCCAAAAAAAAAAGTCATAGTAGTGATTTCTTTGGAAGGTGAAACCTTTTCTTATTAAATAATAGCCCTCAGCTTTCAGATTAGTTTAATTAAATTCCACATTCTAAGCCTAATTCAGCTAAAAGCTGTTTCCCAGATGCTATTTAGCTTGAAACTGAAGGGATAGTCTACTTTCTGGTTTTCATGAGAGAAAATTGTCTTCTCTATTTCCAAAAAACCTTGAGGAAGTTCCTGGGACTATGTCACCTAGTTAGAACTTCAAAGTTCAGGCAATTTCTTTGCCACTAAAATTGGCAGCCCCTATTTCAGTGCATTATATAAAGAGCATAGTTCCACAAGAAGTCTTGATTATTAAATCAAAATAACCTTTTCCTTTTAGAAACCTCAATTTTCCTTGATAAAATTGTACTTAATGTGATAACTGACTTTAATTTACATGGATATTAAATTACATCTGGACCCTAGAGCTAGAAAGGACCATGCGTGTGGGGTTTCCACCACTGGTTACCACTTTTTGATTGCTAGTTAGGTAGGGATCTGAAAGTATTTCTATTTCCAGAGTTGTTTCTCACCTGTTAAGGCATGCTGAAAAAACTCCCAGGATGTTTTCTTGATTTGCTTCTCCAGAACTGAAAAAGAAACATTAACATTAAAAAGCATTTAATGTTAGATCTATTAGCGAAGGGATTGATTGACTAATCTTTCCAAATGGATGCTGATAAAGGAAAGCATCTCTGGACAAACCTTAGATGTTTTTTGAGTAAAAAGCCTGCTCTGTGATTCTTTGGTGGGACTCTGGCAAATGGATTTCAGTGGTGTGGACTTGATAGAGCTGGTATATGTGCTTGATTGGTGGCTTCCTTTAGAGCAGTTTCAGTTCTGCAGTATTTTAGAAAATCCAGAGAAGCAGGATTCAAATCTGATTTCTCAAGAAAATGTTTTAAAACCTTTTTTAAAAATTATTTTTATTTAAGGGGTTTGTCCATCTCTAAAGGTTTTTTGCAGAAGAGTTCTTTTGCTTATGCAAGTGTTCCCATGAAAACCTGGCAGACTTATTTCAACTTGTCTAATGGGGCTGTGGGTCACTTGACATCACTGTGGTCCAGGTCCTGATCCAGCCAAATACAATAAGAGCTCTGGACACAGTAGAACTAGGAGATGAGGGATGCACTTTTTCCTGGAAAAGCTAAGTGCCCCATTTACTTAGAAAAGCCCCTACAGTTTCCAGAAGATTACTGTTCACAATTTTGTTCCTGAAAGAAATAAGGCATCTTTAAGTCTTTATTGCAATTCAGCAATCTTTTGAAATATCAGAATTGCTCTCAGGAAAAAAAGTTACTGTTAATATTTGTCACTGATATTTGTATGCTTTATCTCTCTGCATTTGGAATAGCTTTGAGCTGGATATATTACTTGCTTTTTAATCTTACTATTATATAAAATATTGCCTTGAAAAAATGGTAATGTTCCAGTAGTTCTTTCTAGTCAATACTTCACTTAGGCTGGCTTTGTGCTTGTCATAGGACATCAGCTTTGCAGAAACTTATGTTGGTATGAAAAGCACCTTCAAACTGTTTTGGCAGAAGCAGGGTGTTTAGGATATGATTTGTGGAATAAAGGAATGGTTTAATCTGATATACAGTTCTTGAGAAATATGATAAGGGGGGCTCTCCTGAAAATTTTGTCTT
>VXBX01003991.1:2379973-2404595 GCA_013400415.1 Scytalopus superciliaris | reverse complement strand
TAAAAAGAAAAGCTCTAAATGCAAAAATCGTATTTCCTTCTATTCATGCACATTTCCTTCCTTGGTAACTGTTTCCAAGCTGTATTGTTAAAGGCTACAGTGAATTTTTATTTGGTTTTCATCATTGAAATCACTTGACAGTTTTTCCTCTCCCATTTAAAAGTCCTTAGTGGTGGATTGAATCAGTCTGGTTAATGCTTTTTCTGCAGTAACTCCAGTGGCAAGGAGTCTCATGCTGGAGTCAGCAACCTGAGCATGCAGGGACTTCTTGAGCAGTGGAAAACCTCTCACAGGGAGCAGACTCCAGGGAACTGCAGTGTTTGAATCTCACTGCTCTCCTGTGCCAGTGTCAGTAGCTCATGTGCAGCAGCACCAGAGGAGGTGGTTGCCCAAATTCCCCAGCAGTCCAGTGGCAGTGAGTGCAGTGAGTTTTTAGGTTTTTTTTTTGCCTTGCCTGCTTCAGCTCTGTGTGTATTTCCTACTGGAAAACTGCAGCTCTATGCAAGTTTGCAGAGCATTCCTTGGAGGCCTGAAGTCAAATACCAGCCAGGGAAAAGCATGCTTTGGATGGAGGAACAATCCAATCTCTCTGAAATTACTTGTTTTCTTAGTCTCATGGTACTGAGTCTGGAAGGAGAAATACTGGTGGCTAGCCATGATGCTTCTTTGGTTTAATTGATCACTCAAAATTTTTTTCTTTGCTTCTGGTGATTTTTGCATTTAGGAACATTGTTTATTATTCTTATTATGGAAAGCATTTTGAATTTAGTGCAAAAATATATCTTTTTGTGAACATGCAGATATGCACTTGAAAGTGAGGGTTTTGATAATCTGACAGGTAAAGTGAGAGCATATTAAACAAGGAGAAACTGTTTGACTGTGGATGAGTGAATTTGCCTCAAAGTTATTATAGGTCTCTGTTCTTAAAACAAATTTCCCTTTTCTAAAAGCTGTCTAGATTTTAAAAAGAGCCTTTACCATCTTCTTATTCTAGTGATCTGTGTTTGCAGTCACTCAAAATCATTCCCAAAATAGACACACATAAAACAGACGACAGGCCTTTTCAAAAGGAAGGCAGGAACATGTTTCTGTCCAAATTCAGGTAAAACTTGAACTTACTGTTATGTAATGGTACTGATACTAGATGACAGTTATGTAGTAGCTCTGGCAGTACCATGGCACAGCAGAAGTTATAACCTTGTTCTTCAAAGATAACAGCAATTTTAACTTCTGACCAAGGATTTCTAGTGGATAGAGGGACCCTTGGAAAGTCTTCCATAAGAAGTATTTTTTTAATGAGAAATTAAGTTTAAAAAGATGTAAAGCTATAAATAATAATAATAAAAAAAAAATCTCAGCAGAATCTGGTTAAAAGTGAATGAGGCAAACGAGCCTCAGTCCTTGTGTGCCCAGGGTCTCCTGAGAGCTACATTTTGTCACTTTTCTTACACGTGGAGGGGGAAGTTCCTGGTGTTTTAGCTGTGCCATGGCCTCAGTTTGCAAGGGAATGTGGGAGCAGGACTCGAGACAAGCAATGCCTGCTGCAGGCAGACAGCTCCACAAAAACTACCTGCTGTTACTCCCAATTGCAGCTTCCAGGCACCTGCAGTTTCAAATGCACATGGAAACCTCTGCAGGGTAGCTGGGACCTGCTCTGCAGCCCAAATATCATATTGTCAGACTGATACTGGGAACTGGGTTGTTTGATGTGATGTTCTACTATCCCTGATCAAATCAAACATGTGGAATTCTGTATTTACTCACTGTCCAGCTTCCCTGAGCTGAAACACTCAACAGGGAAATCAGGTTTAAGTATTTGTCTCTAATTGTATTTCTCTTCCATATAATTGTGAAGGTTAATTGACAGTCTTCTGTCCCACTGGGGGCACTTCATCTGCTGCCTTTGGGCAACAGGGAGGAGTGATGGGCTTTCTGAATCCCCTCGCAACTGTTTTCTGTGGTAAGAGTGTATGTGATGTCTGTCTTCAATCAGTGAAAATCCCCAGGTCTTTGAAGTGGTAGCAAACAAAGTAATCTGGGACGTCAGTGGTGACTTCAGGACACAGGGACGTGGGGGAAATCTTTAAACAGACTGGAGTTTTACTGAAAACTCCCCAGTACTCCAAACTGAGGCTTCAACTGACACCAGCATTTTATTGTGATATGTCATTTGTTTTCTTTGGTGTGCAAGAAATATAAACTTGAGGAGGCAAAGGAGGGAGAAATAAGCATCATACTAAATATATTAATACCTACTATAGAAGCAGCTTTTCTTCCTCAGGATTAATTTTGCTGGGAAATGAATGTGAAACACTTGTGAAATGACTCATTCAATTTTTCCATGCTGAATTAGTCGGTGTAACTTGGGAAAATGCATTTTATGTTTGATAATATAATAATATAACTATAGCTATGAACGTTGTAGTTAAAGAAGCTATGACGTTATTGGTGGCTAATTTGGAAACATTTCTACGTGTGAATGCCATATGCATCTCTGCTGGGGAGGGGAAATGAAAGCCTGATTGTGTGAGACCCTCATTGTTTTGGCACATTTTTGAATGGCTTGAGGAATAGGTTTAACTTGGAACGAAAAATTTCCCAGCTGTACAGGCTAACCCTAATGTGCTTGCAGTAATCTTCCAGAGTGTTGCTCACTGGGATTATTTTGAGGTACCTCACTCTTTCTTGCTTCCCAGGCAAAAGTAGCCACTTGCTCAGAAGTCAAACATAACTGTTTAAATATAGTTTTATCCTTTCTGAGCTAATGCTCAGTGCTAAAGAGGCCCTGCCAACAAATGTATGGAGTATGCTGACCATTGTTGCAGAAGGCTGAGGTTTTCTTGCTCTTTGCACTTTGGAACTGAAGAATTTGATAAAGAGGAAAGGATTAAAGAGGGCAATAATGCTGCTGTAGTTTTTTTCTCTTTCCTGATCTGGAAGAAGGGGCATCCAAGGTGCTTTCCTTCTGGCTTTGGAGTCACAGAGGAAAAGCAGTTTGAGCTGATAATTGATTTTTCTAGAGCACAGAAGGCCAAATAGTGACTCATGGGCTAAATCCTGTTTGCAAAGCAGTCTTCTGACCTGAGAGAATGACAAACGACTGGTGGCTGTGTGACTTACCAGCTCCTCAGTGCAGAGAAGTAGCATTGCTGCCAGTCCAGAACAGCTGACAGAGCTTCTGCTCCTGAAAAAAACCAAGGACTAAGCTTGGATAATCAACCTGCTTTTTGGGATAACGGACAGCCACCATGACATGGAATCAAGCTGTCCTGGCATCACTGCAGGTCATAGGTCCTGTAAGGACCTTGCCAATCATTGCACTCACTTCTGTAGTAATGAACAAAATCAAACCAAAAATTCTATCAAAGTATTTGTATTTAAAATGATAGCCCATAGAAAGTAACTGGTGCTTAGAAACAGAAGCAACAAAACTGCTTTAATATGTTGAAAATAAAAACAAAACCAACATGCCGATAACTATAGTGATGGACTGAGCAGGAAGATCAAACTAAAACAGGCTGCAGGCATTGCAGGAGTACCCAAATCTAAGAAGCATAATGCTGAGGGTAGGAAAAGGATGCAGCAGCAGGCCCAGTATTGAAAGATGCTTGAAGTAAGTTGTCTACATGTGCCTGAATTTACAAAATCAAGCTGTAAGTTACAAAGCTAAAATAGCTCTGTTTGTTATGAATCATTATTGACTAAATGATTTATAGTGTAAGTAGCTTGTGCAAGTGACTGCGGATGCAGGTGATTTTTATATTGCCTTTCTCGCTGATTGGAATAAGGTCACTTTGTCTCCCTGTGACATTGGTTTGGATTAATTACAAATTTTCCATACCATATTCCATCCTTGAGGCACAACATGGTAAAACTTTTGGAGGTGGAGTGATTGATACCAAAGAACAGTGAAGTAAATGGCAGCTTTTTCACTTCCATCAACAAAATCACACCCTTCAGTGTTCTTCTCCTTGACTAGTGCATGCAGGTGGCCTGGGATTTGGGAAAACAGTTTTAGAATTGATGAGCATGTCAAATAGTTATGCTAAACCAAGGTGTTGTTGCTGTGGTTGCTGGGCACGTGACTGTGGTCTTGCAGTATGTGACAGGAAATAAGAAGGGTATTAGGGAGCTGGTGCATCAGGTTATCTGTTCCTTCATACATCTGAGTAGCTCCTCTTTTCTTCAGGCCATCTAATCTCCCTGCCACAGCAGTATTTCATGAATAGTGGAACTTGTATCCTTTTTTGATTTCCCCCCACCTTGCCTAAAAAGGGAAATGGGACAGACCTTTCTCTTTGTTCCTGCAACAATAAAAAAAAATAAATACATTCAAGATAATGGAGAAAACAAAACACTGTGCTATCATAAAGGACTTTTTTACAATGCTTCTGTCAAGTA
This sequence comes from Scytalopus superciliaris, assembly GCA_013400415.1. Classification (NCBI taxonomy): domain Eukaryota; kingdom Metazoa; phylum Chordata; class Aves; order Passeriformes; family Rhinocryptidae; genus Scytalopus; species Scytalopus superciliaris. The sequence continues at coordinate 2,400,194 of VXBX01003991.1, read as the reverse complement.
TTGTAGAATCACATTATTTCAGTATTTATTTTCTAAAATAAAACTCTTGCTTTTTCAGGTTGGGTTCACTGTTTATGTGAAAAATGTTTAGTATCAATGCAACAGAAAATTAATGTAAGCTGTCCAGGGTGTAACAGAATCTCTAGAAAGGAAAACTATTACTAATTGTGGACTTTTCCCAACCTACAGAAGTTCTATTTTTTGAATATATTCAGCATAATTGCTCATTATGTAAGTATGTTAAAATGTACAACACCCTTACCATATCTTCTTTCATTGAATGTCATGCTGTGAATTACAAATCTGTTAATGTAGATGTGTAACTTGCACATTCCAAATGCAAGGATCTATTTTCTGTTCCAAGTCTGTTATGGGACCATCTGCCAGTTTGTAAGAAGTGGATAGGAGCAATACGCACTCGCATGAGGGTTGTACATAAACTTGGTACTCCTTCTAACTACTGTAGCGTGCAGTTTGTCAGCTTTAGAACATCAACCAACTTTTTGTCTTAAGTTATGAAAATTTATGCTGTGTTTATGTTCTGAAACTTTTTCATAACTGCTTTCTGACTAAGAAGCCATTAGGAGCCCAAATTATAAGAAGTCATAATTAACTGGGTATGTGGTATAGCTGTCTAGCGGTGATCTCTATGCAAGAGATGTGGTCTGCCTTACAAATGAGCATTTAGTCATCATCTGTACTAGGTTAGTACAGGGGGGAGAGGATTTGTCACTGCAGTTTAATCAGATGTGATGTGGGCTTTTTGACAATGGAGCTGTCTCAGCAGGAAGTGCTGTGCTGCTGTGTGGATTCAGCCAGCAGAAACCCAGGTGTGAAGCAGAGGAGTCTTGGGGTGATGGGGACCTCTGTGATTTGGTCCCTTTTCTGGCCCTGAAAGGGGTTTATCGGCTGCACTGGGACTGCTGCTTGGCGTAACCTACTTGTGCTGCAAGTGTTGTCAGGCAGCTACTGACAGCAAACTGCTGAGCAATCAGAACTTGCAGAGAAACTGTGGTGCTTCTATTCCTTTGCTGGACAGAATTGTTCTTTCCAGAGTGAGGATTGTGATTTTCTGAGCCCACCCACACATGCAAATGTGTTGCTTCTGTCAGCTGGTATTTGTTTTATATTTATATTTTTTTCCCCTTTCACCAAATTACAAAGTTGCAATGATTCTGTGATGATTTAGGCTTGTAAAGACTGAATGGGTGAATAACTCTGGTGTGAGGCACATATGTGCTTGGGGCAGAGGCAGAGAGCAAAGCCCAGCTTTGCACAAGCATCCTGAGAAAGGGGTGTGAGCAAGACCTGTTGATGGATTTCCTGGAGTAGTTATTGTTTAGGTCACCAAGGAAAATGGGAAGCAAATCCTTTTTCTGTTGTAAACTTCTGGAATATTTATTATATATTTAATCTTTTATAGAAGGAAGAACCAAAGCTTCCCTGAAATATTTTTTTCTTAAATAAAAAAAGAAATGCAATAGAAAATATGATGCTTTTGGGTGTCTTGCTGAAATCAAGTGCTTTGGTTTTTAATCAGGAATTTTTTCATGTTTGTGTTTTTCCTTGCAACTTGAATTAGAATCTCTTTCTGATTGAGCTTTCTGGTGCCCAACCTTGCAGAGAAGGAGCAATGCCCAAAAGGAGGGCTTTCATTTAGAGTCACCAAGGTGTCCTGAGTGTGATACTTTTGTGGGATACACACAGCCCAGCAAATTGAGTAGTCTTCAGTAAAACAGATGAAAGTCAAAGCTAAGCATATTCAGTGCACCTACATGGAAATATGTGAGTTAACATATATTTTTTTCAGAAAGATGAAGTCAGGTGGTTACAGAATGCTTGCTGGACCTGACAGCTGGTGGAAGTGTGTTGTGTTTCTGCCCCAGCTGCAAGAGGTCTCTTGTAGCCCATCATGATTCTAATTTTGCTGAGGAAAAAAAGAGAAAAATCTGTGTCAATGATGCCATAATCTAAACTATAATGAACTGTAGCTTTTTTTGAGGATTTCTTAATCAGTGTGGGCTGCCATAGACAATAACAGTATCTTACGACTTTGTGCTGTGCAAGATTGCTGTCAAATTCTAATGGCTGTCTAGTGCTTATCAGGGGTTAGCATAGAAGCTCAGTACAGGCTAAGTGAGGTAAAGATGAGCTTAGGATGCATTTTACTTGAACATTTAGCTAAACTTCCTTTAAACCTTTTTAAGGACTAAAAAACCTGACCTACCACCCCTTATGTGTTCCAGACCATGCCCCATCTGCCCATTCACCAGTAGCTCTTCTTATCTGTGAGTGGTATCTCCTGAAATATCCACAAACACTTGAAGCATTGACAGGTTTCTGTTTCCCCTGATTTATTTATTTTTTTTTTAATAATCAAATTAACTTCTGCATTACAGCTTGACAGTGGGCCCATGCTCAGATGTGACTATAAATCATCTATCTATTTTAGCCTTGTTTCTTGAAGCAATTAAATCTTTTTCAGAGACATCGTCAGTCTGTCTCTGTGTTCCCCCTATAACTTTTTAACCCGTTGTCAGATTTTTGCAGAACTTGACAGAGAGATAGATATTTAACTTACAAAATCTGGAGGAATTCCATGAAAGCAGATGGCTAATTAAAGGAAAGCAACCCAATTAGTGTCCGGAAGGGAAATGTTTCATCATGTGCTTAGCACTCCAATTCTTCATGGAATTTACGTGAAATACAAATATCCCAAATATAACAAAGCTTTCATTAGTGCCAGCAGTGTGTTACACATTATGGAGCCCAACCACAGGGCACAAATCTACTGGTACTGTTAGTCCTGCAACTCATGCTTTTTTGTTTCCATTAACTGTTTTAAGAAGAAAAAAGCAAAGCTGGTTAGGAAGTTGATTTAGGATTTGTGTTTCCAGACCAGCTGTTTCTTCTACACTGTTATTTTTATATTATTGTAGTAAAAATAAACTTGTATAAAGAAGTGAGGGAACTAATCATGCTGGTGACTGGTCACTGCTGGGGCTCCACAGGGCTCCATTTTAGGGCCAGTGCCCTTCAGCATCTTCATAAATTACTTTAAATCACAATTAGTAAGTAAAATTCCTGTCCCTTTGTTACATCTTGCTCTTTTTCTTATTTTTTTTTTTTTTTGTCCCTTACAGTGACATAAATCAACCTGTGTTTTTATTCCACCTTGCCCCAAACCAGCATCGTCCAGCACTTGTGCTTTCCCAGAGTGCTTCCATGAAATCTGTGCAGCGAGACTACCGCAATTTGAAGACCTTTGAAGCCTCTGTAAAATTACAAGGTATAATTTTTGATACAGAAGCAAAGATACATTATGTCTGGCAACTACCAGGTATCAGAAAAGGGAAGAACACGTCTTAAGTTGTTTTGTAGCATGTGGTTTTCGGTGCTTGTGTTTGATCCAATGCTCATTATATTTCTGTGACTGTCTTGTACCAATTGAGCTACTTTTCATCTGGGTCCCACATAAGGAGATGTCGAAGACAAATTAGTTCCTGCAATTAGGATGCCTGACCTTGCTGGCAGAACTGCAGCTAATGCATGAGGCTCGTGAAAACATGTACCAGTCTAAGAAACAGGTTTCTTGGTATAACTGCAAATTGTTTGCTTGACAGGGAGCGGAGCAGAGCTCAGAGAGGATATTAAGGTGCACTTCTGGGGACAGTGGGATGCACAGCTCGCCCTTGGGGTGTTTTGACAAATGAACTACTTGGAAAAGTGTAAGCTTTGAAGATGCTCTGTGGAGCTGGGATCACAGTTTTGCTGATCTGATTTATGTTCCTTTGACAATAGGTGTAAAATTACATCAGAAGCCAGAGTTTACTTCAGTTTTGGAATATATGATTGTGATAAGACCGAGATGATGCTCTTTATTGATAGCTTCAGAAAGTGTTGGTGTGTATTCTGTTTGCTGTACTTCAATGTTTATGATGTGGGTATGCAGAGAGTGCATTTAAGGTTAAAAGGGAATGTGCAAAGTTTTTTTAGGATGACTGAACTGAAAAATAAGTCTTTCATTCCAAAGGAGTTCCAGGAGACTTTCACATGCATTGGTTTACTGGTGTGGTTCTTGTTGGGCAGACAGTCATGTTTGTTGTGCTGTGGAGAGACATGACTTAATATTGCCCTTTCCTTTGCAAAAGCAGGGCCCAAAAAGGTAACTTGTTGGTATCACCAGACCTTATCTCCTGGTATTCACCTGACAGAGTGTCTTCTTTCCAGAAAAACTGTAGACAGAGAGGCCTTGAAGCCTGGGAGATGATATTTTCCCCAGTTTGTCAACATTTGTTGTTTAAAAGCTTGCTGTTCTGGTGATTCTTGCAGTGCCCTGTCTCTCTGGTTCTTTTTAAGCTTCTTATCTCAGTGATAGCTTCTGATAATGTGTATCACAATATAACTGTACTGTATAAAGCAGGATTTTTGTTTATCAAGTTAATAATTCACTTTGAGCAAATGCCACATTTTTCTTGAGTCCTGGGACCTGAGGAAAAGGCAGTCATCCAGAAATACTTTAAATGGATTAAGGTGATCAAGAAGTCAGGAGGGCAAATCTCCACAGGTGCATGCATTAGTTGCCTTCTGAAGACCTATTTAGGCAAATTTACTTTGAAATGATGCAGATAATGCTTTAGCAAGCATCAGATTTCTTCTAATTATTTTGACTAATGACAGTACAATGGTGCCTGTAGGACAGAATATGAAAGTATCTTCCAGCATCAGGTACCTGTCCCCTCCTTCAGCAGCATCAATTGATCTTGACTCTTTTGCCATCAGTAGAACTGCAGCTTCTGTGTTAAATCGGAGTGTGAAAAGTTGAAAAGCTTTGTTTCTGTTTTGTAGTGGTGTTTTTTTTTTTTTTTTGTTTTCAATTTTCTTTTACCAGCCTGATTCCTGAATGAGCCAGGGCCAGTTCTCTGCTGTTTTCATGTCCATGTGCCAAAGGCAAAAAGAAAAAAGTGTATGAAAGTGGAAGCTGTTCTTTCAATTTATAATCCCTTAATTTAGACTCTTTGCACAGTTTTGAAGACCAAAGGCTTTAGTGCATGAAAGTATCTTGTTTGAGGTTACTCTCCTTTTTTGGGGATTTTATTAAGTAATTACGTTAGTCATGGGTCTCCTGAACCTTCTGGTTTGTTCTTTTGCATCTAGGTAACAATAGCAAAGAAACAAAAAACAAACATAAAGATAAATTTATTACTCTCTTGATCTCTTTAGCTTGCAACAAACATATGGAGATTTTATGACAATTAATTCTGGGCTTTTTTGTATGGTGATTTTTGTGTTGTTTTGTGTGCTTTTTGGTGTCAAATAGCTATTAGCACCCTCGAGTTAGATTCCTTTGTAGATTGTTACTGGCTGTGAGGGTTTTTTTCCTCCTCTCTTCTGAGACATGGTAGCACAGAAGAATGGGTTAAACTTAATCCTGGTTGGTTTTGTAGTTTGAAGTGAACACGAGTGTATGGAGTAACTGCACACTGTTATGATGCTGGGACTCCTGTCGGGGGGGTATTTTAAAACAAGAACCGTAATGATAACATGGGCATCAAACAGAATTTCCCCTGAAGTTGGCAATCTTATGGATTTTGCTCCTAACCTGCCTACATAAAATATTTTTTTGGTGTGATACCAGCAAGATAAACCTCACCAGCTCTGAAACTTCCTTGCTTGAGAAAGTTTGACAGGCCATTTTTCCCCTCCAAGTTAACAATTCTGTCACCTCAAACTATGCATGTTGTTTCTAATACTGATGTAAGTTGAGAGTACATGGGAACCAGAAGCGAATTTCTCATCCTTGCTGTGCTGTGTGGCTGCCTGAATGTACAGAGAGCTGACAAGTCACTGCTTGGACACAAGAGTTCACATCATTTTAGAAATGCAGTTGTAATGTGTCACATCTGCAGCTGTTGAGGGGACCCTAAAACCAGCTTTCTTGCAAGAACACCCCAACTCCTGTAGGGTTAGGGTCTGTACAGAGTAACTGAGACAATGAATTTGCATTATGGTTGTGAACTCACTGGTCTGAATAAGTGTTAATATCCTTTATGACCACGTGTGAGATTTTTCATAGTTATTTATGTGCCATACTGAAAAAACCACTATCTACATTCTGTATGTAGCCTGGGCTTATTGTCATTGACTTAGGTAGTGCTGCACTTGGAGGAAGTTATTGCTCAGATATTCTAGATTTATGTGATTTTTCTGCTTCCTTCCTTTGTTGCATGTCCCTTTGGTGATGGGCCATGGGGTGAGTGCCAACATTTTTTGGCTCAAGTGTTATGGCCAATTATCTTACTACTGCTGTGAAGTGTATTTGGGATAGTACTTCACCTTACAATGATGAAAGTAAGTACATGTTGGTCTTGCATCACCTGACCTTACAGCATCTCTCTACTGCAGCAATTTCTATGCCATTTCACTTACCCAAAGCTCAAAAATAGGATATTAATGACATAAAAGTAATTTTCAGGGACTGGTGTCCTCAGTGCCCAGTCTTGCCCCATCATTGCAGCAGTACAGCAAACAACAGAAACCTGCTGAAGTGAATTCACCATCTGAAATTTGTTCTTGATGTATTAACATAAAAATCAAGTTCTTAATGACTTAACAGTTTCTTTCTACCTTTATAGAATCTGTCTGCTCTTCAAACTTCCTGATGTAGTGTCTTGGTCTATTGGCTTTTCACTTAACTCAGTCTCAAGTGAACAGGGAACACTGAGTCTTGATCTTAAAGCAAGACCAACATTAGAAATGGTTTTCAGAGACCTGGAATAATGTCCATGTTGGTGTATTGTGGAACTGCTGTGAGTGAGGAGCTGAAAGCACTGATGGCTCTGGAGTGTGGCTGTTGTAGGAGGTGTCTCCTTCAGGGACTGTGTGCAGTGTCAAAAAGAAGATGCTCTTTGGGTTGTTTGGTGCTATACAGAGAAGGTGCACAGTATATGTTCTCTTTGCTGTTTTTCAGGTAATGTATTATAATTTTTCAGCTCAGCTCCAGGCTCTAATGTGACTTTGGACACATTACTTCTTCTGTTCCTGCATGTTTCTTCTGTTCTACTTGTTTCTCATTCACTGTTTGGAAGCTCTGTGGGGAGGTAAAGGCTTCTTGCTTTGCATGAATATCAAAGCAAGATTTTGATCTCACCTGTGACCATAGCTGCCATTACTGAGTGGTAAAAAGTGCAGTCTCTACTGTGGTGATTTTATTTTTTTTTTTTTTCCCCTCCCCCCCAATAAAATTTTCCAAAATGTATCAAAAGAAATCACAAGAGTGTCAATGGGGTAGTAACTATTAAATATTGGGTCTATGATGGATTATCTCTTAGTATGTATTTTTCTGAAACAGTCTGATTCTTGAGGGCATTTGTTCAGGAGGTATTATGCTCTTCATTTGTTGCTGGATCAGGGGTGGTGCCTTTGGATCTGTGCCCTGGGAGATGCTGTGCATGGCAGCACCTGAGGCTGCATGGGAGGGGTTAGTTAGCAGGGGTTGCTCATGTGTGTTGCCATAAGTATGGGCTCAATTCAATGCCGCAGCAAATTCCACTGTGCTAATCCACCTGGCTGTCCCAAACATCAGGGCTTTGGGGGTCAGTGGGAATGGGGGATGACTCAGCACAGTTCCAGAGACATGTGAACCGTCAGGTGTGTTGCACCCAAAGCACTGGGTTAAAGGACTAGTATTAAGGTTCCTTATTCAGGCAAGTAAAATTTGGTCAATGCCTCCCCCTTGTGCATGTGCATTAGGATACAGCTTGTGCCGTGTGGTGTCCTGCTGTGGCAGTGTCTCACTCCTGGCTTGGGAACGAGGAACTTTGTCTGGGGTCGAACTGGCATTTTGTAGGAGTCTGTGGCTGCTGGTCTTGCCTTTCTGTTGTTGAAGAACTCTGAAGGCATCAATGACTGCAGAGTTCCAGGTGGAAAAGGAAGGATATTGAACATCTCCCTTTAATCTGAGTTGTAATTTTATGGTTGCCCTGTGAGTTTGTGGAGAGTTTGATGCTTTGGGGAGCTGACTTAAGTGATAGTTGGGAAGTTTTAAAAATACAGAAATGAAGAAAAAGATGAAGCACCCATCTTTCTTTTCCTGCTGTATTTTTTTTTCTGGTAAAATATGCCATTTTAGTATCTGGATAGAATACTTCTACACTTTATCTGAAATAGTCTTTATCAGAAGGATGCTGCAAGTATCTGTAGAAGCCCCATGAAACCAGATCGTATTATTTCTGACAGAACAGACAGATTTCTTGAATACTGTAAATCTCTTTAATAGCTGGGGATATTCAAAGGCAAGTGTGATAACAGGACAGATCTAAGGCTGGCAAGCTCACCAGTGCCTTCCTGGGTCAGCAATGGTACCTGTATTGTCAGAGACAGCTCAATACACCCAAACACTTTTGACTTTTAGGAACATGTGTGCTTTTCTGCCAAAGAAGTGTTTAATAACCCTTGTGCCAGTCCTTTAAAACACAATAACCCTTAGGAAGAGCTGAGAGGGCCTGAGAGTTTCTCAAAACCACTTTGGGAGTAAAAGAGGTTGCCTAGAAAATCCCGTCTGTTCTGTTCCTTGTTGGCCACTCTTAGCTGTGGCCTCTGTGATGACCCTCAAACCCTCTGTTCTGGCCCACTCTTTTTAAGTTTTTATTCTTAGAGTTACGTGAAAACTGAACTGCTTTTGGCTTGTAGAGGAAAGACTAAACTTTTCTGTATATCCTGTTGTATGCGGTTGTAAGTGTAGCAATAAACATAGTTTTTGCATTTAGGGGAGTTTCCAAGACCTTCAAATTATTTTAAAATAGTCCCTGGGCATCTTCAGCTCACTCTGGCTCTCATGGTGATGTGGATTCCTGGTAATACAAGCAGTGAGAAACATGACTGACGTGCTGTGGCATGAATAGTGTTGAAGGCTTGGATTTCTGGATCCTCCCAATCCACACTGCTCGTGGGACTTAACTACACACTTTCAGTGTTTGTGCACATGTGTCATAATGCAGTGAAATACTCTAAATAAAAGTATTTTGAGATGTTTCTTCTACACTCATCACAAAAGCTGCTCTTCGTGGTATGGTTTGCACAGGGAATTTTATTCCTTGTCTTTCCTTGGCCCACCACCATCACTGATTGGTGATGACCAGGGATTCAACTCAAATGCTGAATTCTCTTTATTAATTCAAAAATCCCATTGGCAATGATAAGATGGCTGCATTCATGTCCAGATGATATGTTACCATGTGGAAATGTGCATTGTCATTCTGACTGGCATAAAATAAGCTTATGAAACTTTAATGCAAACCCATTGTTCAGAGGAAAATCCCTTGCATCAGGATGCTGAAATGACACAGCTCTTATTTTATGTAGTCACTTTTTCTCCTTTGCCTCATAGAATTGTTGAAATCACAGCTCTGCCCTTTATTCACTAATTCTACTTGTAAATCTTGTGTGACAGGAAAAACACCTAAACATGTGTTTGTGTGGGGAATGAGAGTATTATTTTCTTTTTGTTGGTGTTTTGTAGCTAGAGAAATGTATTTCCTGTCACAAGGGAAAACACATTTCCATTATTTCCTTATAATTTCTATTATGTGAACTGTTTGCACTTCTGAATGCTTAAAGGACACTTGGAGATCTTTGATTCTCAGGGCTGAATTTTCTACACATTACATGAATCTGAAACTTAGACATGTTGATAGAAAAATATATTCTGAAATACAGATGTATTTTTGCAGAAAGGCTTTAAGTTAGAGACTATGCATTCAAGTGTTAAAGATACTTCATTTTGAAGACATATTTCATATATCTCTGAAGCGCTTTTCTTGTATCTGAAAGTGTCACCAGTCAAAATGAATGCTATTTAAATTCCAGAGTACTTAATGTCATTACATAAATAGAAACTTCCAAACATGATTGTGTTTCTATTGATTCCATTTTTCTGAGGATTGCATTCACTGCATTAAAACTTTACAGAAGAAATCAATCTTTTTTTGCACTTTCAGAGAGTCTTTTTTAATGACTTGGTTTGCAATGTGACATTAAGAAAAGATGTAGTTTCTCAGCTGCTTTGTAAAAGCTGATTTTTTTTTCCTCACTCTGATCTTTTCACAAAGGTTGCTTGGGGAGGGCAAGAGTGAAATTAAAATACCTGATTTTTAAAACTACAGGATACACTGAAATCTATCCCCTTGAGCTTTCTCTATCCCTTGTGTGTACCAAACCCCTTCTTCCCTGCAGTGCACAAATCCAGAAAAACACATTAGTGAGTCCATACCAGCACACAGGTGTGCTTTGCTCTCATTTCTAGTGATGTATCTCATAACTTACCCATGAATTTTAGCTTTATAACTAGCCCATTAGGGGGGAAAGGAGCATTGCGTGTAGCTATTAACTCCTCTAATGCATGGTGACACTGTGGGATTTGCATGGCAAACCGATCAGGGGTATTTCGCAACAGATTTATCTATTCCTATCTCACCCCCTCCACTCCGGTTTCTTCTGTAGGGCATTTAGTCTGTTCAGAGCTAAAGAAGTGCATGGTTTTAGAAAAAAAAGGAGCCTTCACGAGAAGCTGCATTTCTGAGCCGTATATCAGACAAGATGCTGCTGTCAGATCTTGTCATTAGATAGTAGGAGCACCAGCACAAAGCACAAGGCTTTGTACCCCTCAACCTGTGTGTTAAGAAATATTTATGCAAGAATGAAGCTTCTGCTGCAGTGAGGGGAGCTGATGTCTCCATTCCCACTTATTCAAAAGTGGACTTCTTGTGATGCTCACATCCTCGGGGAGGGCAGGTGAGAGTCACCAGTAGCTATTCTCCTGTCTTTAGCATTGGATTATCGATATCCTTGGGAAAAAACCTGTAAATGCCACATAAATCATTCCAGAGGGAGTTCAGTCCACTTGCAATAAGAAGCCTGATGACTTTGCTCTGACCTGTAGTAGTCTCAAATGTGTATATATTTCTATTAAAATAAAAGGGTGCCCATATAGGCTTTTGGCTGCTTAACATGTATTTCCTATTTCCATTGAACTAAAGCATTAAAAGGGCTCTACTCTATTTTTCAAATAAATGAAATAGTCTTTTTTTTTTTTTCTTTTTTGTCCTCTAGGCTGAAAGCTCATTAATAATAACCATCAGCACTGAGATTTCTTAACTCACCTTGGCTGAGAACAAGAAACTGCACTGTTGTTAGAAGGTCTCTAAAAATGATGTGAATTTACCAAAAAATTCTTTTTCTATGCTTTATGAAATTGGATTACTGTTCCCTTTGGATGAAATCTTTCAAATATATAAAATATTATCTCAATAGTTCATGATGTAATTTGATATCAAAATAAGAGAAATGAGTGAGTGTCTTCCTGGGAATTACTCTGCTAGAACTCAGTAATTCACAGCTAGAAGACCAGACTTTACTTTTCCTTTTTAATCATGGTCTCCTAGCACCTTTAGCTTAGATACTGCAAAATGTGTCTTTCTGCATGTTGTTCAATTATTTTTTTAAACTATTATTCTAAATTATAGATGGTATCTGCATCTTGCTTTATTTAGAAACCCGTTGTTTTCTGTGATTTTTAACATGCTGTGTCTTCTGTCACTTGTTTACCACTTCCAGTGTTCTGGTTTCCACATATGTGGTTTGCAGTGCTAAGATAAAATATCTTCAGTTGATTGCCATTCTACACTTACCCACATATAAACTTTAATAATATCCCTTAGATGCAAAAATGTTGTTTGATAGGATGAAACCTTGTCCTTTCATCCTGGAATAGGCCCTGATACAACAGATTCTATCATTTTATGAAATACAATGGGTAATTTTGGTGAGATCTTCTCTCAAGACACACTAAAATCTACTTTACTGAGTACCCAGACAGTTGACTTTTGTATTTGTTCATGGTCTTTACTGTGTATGTTTTCTAAGATGGAACACTATAGATTTCTGTTAAATCTTTTTTGTGCAATGAGGAAAGCACATAACTAGTTGGATGTTTTCTGACCTAAACAAATGCATCTGTTCTGCTTAAAGCATAATGGAATTTAATTTTGTGCAGGCAATAGTGTGGCCAGCAGGGTGAGGGCAATGCCTGCCCCCCTGTACTGGGCACTGGTGAGGCCACACTTCAATTCCTGGGTTTGGTTTTTGGCCCCTCAATACAAGAAAGACATAGAGCGGCTGGAGCGAGTCCAGAGAAGGGCAACAGAGCTGGGGAAGTCTGATGAGGAGCAGCTGAGGGAGCTGGGGAAACTCATTCTGGAGAAAAGGAGGCTCAGGGTGACCTTAGAGCTCTCTGCCACTCTCTGAAAGGAGGTTATAACCAGGTGGGAGTTGGGCTGCTCTCCCAGGTAACGAGTGACAAGACAAGAGGAAATGGTCTCGAGTTGCACCAGGGGGAGTTTAGGTCAGATATCAGGGAAAATTGTTTAATGGAAAGGGCTATGAAGCATTGGAACAGGGTGCCCAGGGAAATGGTGGAGACACCATCCCAGGAGGTATTTAAAAGACGTGCAGATGTGGTGCCTGGGGACATGGTGGCCTTGGCAGTGTTAGGTTTGCAGCTGGGCTTTGTGGCCTTCAGGATTTTTTCAAACCTAAATGATTTTATGATTAATTCTTCATTGCAAGTAAAAGCTTGCTGCTACTGTAGAAAAATGTATTCTACAGAGTTGAAGTAATTTAAATGCAGTCAAAGTATCTGATTGTTTGTTTGTCCTTTCATGTTTGCAGATACTGTGCTGATTTAATATTCCTCGTGTACTGCAGGTCAATAAACTATCACATCTTTTTCCCTGGTAAAGATATGTTATTTACCGAAGTCTACTGAAGCTTGTGAGACTGAAATCACATAAGGAATTCAGTAGCTATGGTTTTTTTGTGAACTTTAGTAATTAACTTCTCATCACATGGTTGAAGGATAGGAATGAAGTAATCTTGTCATAACTGCCAGCTTGTACACTTCACAAACATTTTTGCCTTTCTTTGCACTGTCTTTGGAACAGATTCTCTTTTTGGTTGCCAGCTCTGACAGCCTCTGATGCTGTAATAATGGGTGTAATATTAGGTGTCTGCAGGGGTCTGTACCACAGCTGAGCTCTGAGAGCCAACCCCATAAGCACACTCGCAAGAGACACCAAAATCCTCAGGTGGCATCTATGGAAATTAGTGAATGTTTCAGGTGAGCACCAGCTTGTCCCTGGGTAAAGTAGTTGGTGTGGAGAGCAGAAGCAGCTTGTCTCATTTGTTGTATTTAGCCCTGATGCCCTGAAGATTAAGAAAGAAACCATTTCCATGCCATGAGGCATCAAAGCTTTCTGCTGTGCTTTAGCAGACTGTCCTCTGCCTTCTGGCCTAATCTGGCATTGCTGGCCATGGGGACAACCTGCTTTACATTCACTAGGTAAGTGCTATCAGAGATTCGCTGTTTCAGACATAACATATGTTTTGGGAAATTCAGAGGCAACCACCTGCATCTTCAGTATCAAGGTGTGAGTGATAACATGGTAATACCTGCCTTCTGTCTAGGCATTATAAACATTAATATTTAGCTTCCTTATGTGTGGGGATTTAATTTCCTGAGAAATATGCCAGTACTGAGTGACTAAATGGGTTTGACTGCAGGAGGATAGTGCCACACCACTCCCCACAGCCTAACCCTTGGCAAAAACTCTTTGCTAACAGGAGCATCTTGCTGAATGGCAATCTGTGTTGGCAGATACAAGGGACATTTCAACCAAGGGTGCTTAATGGGGCTTTTATCTTTCCTTGGCTGTTTTCACTCACAGATACTGCAGCTCTTGGATTCCCTGACCATCCCCAGGGACCTGGACCGTCATAGGGTGTGTTGAGGTTATTCTCTTAGACCTGACTTCCACCAAGTATGGGAGTGTGCAGCCCCCCAGCCCTGTGTCAGTACAGCTGCTCCTGCTGCAGCTTTCCTGGTAATGAGCCCATGCTGCTGAGCTTGGCCTTATTGAATGCTCCAGCATCTTCAGCAGCTGAGGAGAACAAGTTATCAATAATGCACATTAATGGTGCTGTTAGCCCAGGCAGGTCTAGCCAGCATGTTCATTAAACAGCTCTGAGGTTTTCTAGGGGTCATTAAAATTTCTCCCTGATTAATAGTGGAAGTGGGAGCTTAAGGGGGCTCCTCTAGAGAACAGAGGTGCTTTTTCTGAAGTGCATGAAGGTCGTCAGGCTTCTGAGGTCTGATCCAGAGTTTCACAGAGTGGTAGGAATTGTTTCCAGGGGACTCGTGTTTGGAAGGTTAGTGTGTTGCCTCTGTTNAAAAAAAAAAAAAGACCTTTTAAGGACTTGAAAAACCTAATTGTATCAGAATCTCACAACCTAAATTCAACTCATTTGTGAAACTCTTGTAGAATAGTCTTGAGTCCAATTTCTTTTATGAATTTAAATGTTTTTAACAGTATTGTGTAACTATTTTTTGTACCATGTGACTTGAGATCCGAAGTGCTGATTTCTGTGTAACTGAGGCTCATTGTACTCTTCTCTCTCTCCTGACTATATTTGTCTGTCAGTGAAGGATCAGAATAAGGAAGATGAGATGGTTGTGGTGCTTTCCTCCCACCCATCCTGTAACTCCTTTATTTCTGTTGGTGTCAGTTATTTCACCAGCTGCAACATAAAATTTCTGATGGTAGTGCAAGTGGCTTTTTTCCTTTTGCACACATGCACACCTTTGGGGCATGTATGGGAAGATGATGAAAAGCACACTTGGAGAACTAGTGTAAAAGAAACTTGTCAGCAGAGATTCACAAGGTCTTGGAGGCTCATAACCAACATGTCAGATTTTAGAAAGCATTTGCTACTCTCCTACCAAAAAAGCTAAACCAAACACATTGATTAAACAGCAGTGTACTACTCCAGCATGGTTCCCAACCCAAAGGGACAATCAGTCAATGTTGTGTACTGTGCCCTAATCACTCTGGGAGGATGTTTATATGCCTGTAAGCCTGTCATGTCTAAAGAAAGATAATTCCTTCAGAAGTCTGCAAGTACCACAATCCTTGTTGGAGGCTATCTGGGGTGATTGTGGCTAATTAACAAACCAAAAATAAAAGCTGATAAATCTGAGACAAAGTTGAGACCATTTCCTTTGAGAGGTCTTATGGCTTGCAAATCTTGCAAGTGTTTAGGGACAGATAGAGTATTTTTCATCAGAACAGTACGTCTGCTTTTAATGAAATTACTTTCATTTATGCATGTGCATAAGTGTCTGCATGATCTGAAGGTCTTGGGGACTGCATGTACAGCAGAATGCTTGCATCAGCATCTAGTCTCCATATAAAACTTGTGCTATAAAAAGTGCCAAACAAGATCTATAGTGTTTGCTTTGGGTGGGTTCCAGTTCCTGTTCTACCCTGAGAACAAGATTACAAGAAAGGGAGGGGATTGCATAGCAAATTAGCCCTTGAAATGCAGTGATTTGTAAGTCACTTTACTGCCAGGCAGTTGTAATAAAGACACTTAGTCCTTTTAAACTATTTGTACCAAGGGATTCAAGGTGCAAGAGGCATGTGATATGTACTACATCTAACAGAATTAAGTTCAATCCACTTGGTCCTTCCAGTAAAAGAGTTCTTCACAGAGCATTTTGTTTTAATAACAAAAATCCAAGTCACAATGGTGATTAAACCTCATCTGCTTTCTCTGATATTTCATCATGGCACAAAGTGTTCACTGCTTATTTATTTTTGCCTATGGAAAGTCAGAGATATTTAATGTGTCTTGGAGAAGTTTTAGAAAAAAAAAATCAGTTGAGAGTGAAATTACAAATTTGTTAGGAGACTTTTTCTGGGTTTTATATACATACCTACTGAGTATGATATTTGACTTATAAACCAGAGTAAATATTGCAGCTGGATTAATATTCTTGCACTTCTGTTGAAACCAACAAACTATCAGCTGTGCTTGGGGACAGCACTGAAAATTGTTTAGAGCAGCAGGGAATCTTCTTGTTTTGTGTACAAATAATCCTGTACTGCTTTGTGAAAAGTTTGTGGACAGCAATGGTCCACATCCATGGAAAACAGGGACAGCAGCTGCCTAAGGGGGCCTGTCAGTGCTCAGGGTTATACCACTGCATGGGAATCCAACCACTAATTTTTCAGCCTACTCTTGTGCTGGCCTGCCTTTATAAAGTGCCATAAAAACCTTGTGGTGACTGTTTCCTTTGGTGGCAGTGACCCGTGAGCCTTGGTTTTATCTTTCTCCAGACTTCCACACCTTGGGTTTTGGATGTATGTGCTTCTAAGTCATCTATGATTCTGGGATGCTCTGAATACAGATTGGCCACAGTCCAGAAATATGCTCAGGTATCTCATGCTTGTGTTTAAAGCTAACCCATGGATTTCTGCTTGCGTTAGAGAAAGACCAAGGCATATCCAGGTATTTGGGAATGCAGCAGCATAGTCAGAACTTCCTTGCCTGTACCAGAAATGAAAGGATATGACTTTACCATGTGCTGGTCTCAAGGGAGAAGCATCCTAGTTTTCCTTCAGATGGGGTGTTTCCAAACCTGTCAGGAGCTGTACGTCATTTGAAAATCTATGTAAGGATCCCAGAAAGCTGCAGTTCTTTGCTAGCACATGAAGCTTCATAGAGCCTGTGTGGCTGCTGCTGCCAGAGATGTTTTGCCAGCAAGGGCACCCAGAAAAGCTGAATTTGGGAATCAGTTCTGCAGAGATGTCTCCTCTGGTCCATAGCATAGCACGTTCTTGTCTTTGACATTGTCTTTTGACAACGGAAGCACATTCTGACCTTAGCTGTAAGTATTGCTACTGCTGAGTGATTGAGATTGATAATAAGAGTCTGACATCTTTTCACGGTTAATTAGCTCAAAATGAGAATAGCTCTTGTATTCACTGCCGACTATCAGAGACAATAATTACAATAGTATTTTGTATGAACAATCCATATCCTGTTCACTTGGGCTGGTGCTGCTACCCAGCTAAATGTTTCAGAAAAGATTATTCACTTTTCATGATGATCAGTAAAAATAGATTAATGGGAGAGTTCTTTTCAAAGGGTAAAAGGAGGACAGGCTCCTTCAAGCAGCACTTGTCAGAGAAGTGCATGTGCTGAGTGGAGAACAGTGTACACAGACTGGGGGTTGATGCCTTTTAGTTTTGTGATATGCAGGGTTCCTTTCCACAAGGCGTACTGCAGTGCCTCAGCAATTCCTGGGTGAGTCTCGTGTGTGTAATAGATAAAGCCCTTTCTCTTAATATGATGAACATTAGACTAGGGCTACCAAATTTCAGGGTAGAAACAAACTTTCTTAACTGTGCAAAATACATGTCAGATCCTTTACCTGTAAGGGAAAAGGAAATATAACACAAAATCTGAAATAGAAGGATGCAATTTTCTGTACAGTCATATGTGCTTCCTATTACCTAATTACTGAGATCTTAAAGCATGTGAATTGTGAGCTTCAGTATGTGCAGTGATACATTTATGAAGGAAAACATTCCTTGGAAAGTTGCAATTAGGACCTCTGTAGCAGTGCATTTTGACCAGTTGCTAATAAGTTCCAATATTGACATAAAATTAATGTAGCTTAGCAAATAATAGTGTATTTCCCCTTTCCTGAGTTACTTCTCATTTGGTTCCTGTGAGTGGTGGGTCTATTTATAATGCTGTTAAAGGACTCTAAAATGAGATATTCTAAAAGAACGTGCTTGGGTGCCAAGAGTTCCTGGTGATGGAAGTAACTTCTGATAGAAATGCCATTTTACACTGAAATAAGCCTCATTATGTAAACAGCACCACAGAGGGCCAGCAATTTTAGTTGTGTCTAAAACTGAAACAAAACTGTCAACGTTTATTATTGTCCAGCCTGCCAAAGGTGCAGGCACATGAGCTGTGATCATGGTGACATATTGCTTGGCCCTGTGTTTGTGCAAGAACAAGCTGATGCTCAGGTGGGAAGATGCTTGGCAGCTGAAAACTTCCTGGGGGTTGGTGTAGCTGATGCTGTGCTGCCCCATCCTGTCCTTTGCCCTGGGCAAGAAGGCGATCTGTGTTTGGTGTCATACCTGTTCTCTGTGATGTTCTGCACCCTGTGCTCTCTTCACATACCACGTGGTGCTCTGTCTACCTGCACTTTTAGCACTCCGAATGAAATTCCTTGTTATTTGCAAAGTCTTGCATCATCAATTTCTCGCAGAGAAGTCACAGGCTTGCTAGTAGTTATTTTCTAGGGTGGAACTGCATTTTCCTGTTGGATTTTTTTCCCCCTCAATATGTCCAAAAGATGGAGAAAATGGAGTTTTAAATTTTTAGTGTTGAGTGAGTTTCAGCCTTATTCTGGCATTCATAAAGGAAATGCTCCTTAAACTTTATTCCTTAAAACAGCTCCACATTCTTATTTAATTTCGTTTTGGGGAGTCTCTGAAAAGAAAGGAGGACCTGTTATATTTTTGTGTGAGATAAAGTGAGTTACCTTACAACCACTGCCCTTTGAGAAAGGAAGAAAAGGAAGTATTTGCTCACAGTTCTGCCTTCACATAATGAGAAATCTGGGAAGGAGCCAGTGAATTGTAACCATCAGAGGTGTTTTTCCCCAGAATCTTTTGCCTCTCCTATAAAGGTGTAATTTTGATTAGAGTAACTTTGAAAGGAGTCCAGGAGTCATAATATTGCTTTGCTCCAATTGTGAATTACATCCGCTGTTTTTTCAGTTTCCTTCCCAGCTGCAGACCAAGCTGGGATACAAACAGTTTGATACACATCTTTCAAATAGTTCTGTTCACTTGACAGTGATCCCGTGGTTGGATTTCACCCACATTTCAGTTTAAAAAAAGTAGTTTTGGCTCCATTGCTGTCAACTGGTAGGTGATGAACGAGCCTTTTGAATGTTAATAACTTAATGCAGAAATAAATGTAGGAAAGTTCAAGGTTTTGGTTTTGCTTGTGGTTTTGTTTTCCTTTTCTTACTTTTTTTTTTTAGTATAATCTTAAGAGAATTCTCTATTTGTTAGTATCAAGAGGTGGCAAACAGAGTATTTGTCAGACCTCTATTTTGGGAAGATATCTAAGAACGCTTAAATCCATTTGCTACGCATTAAAATCTACCTGTTCACACCAGAGTATCACTGAGATAGAATGAAGGTTTATTGTATTTTTCAGAATTATGAGTGTCTTTTATGAAAAAACATGATTCAGTGTGATGTACCTGAGTTGGGAGGTAGGAATGGCTTAGAGTTTGAACAGAACCTTGAAAAAATGTGCTTTGAAAACCTGTCCTTTGGTGTCCTTTCCTATTTGCCACTCTTAACTGGACACAGAAAAGAATCCTTTAACAGTATTTTATTTCTCAGACTGCAAAGAGTTCTCTGTATATAGTAAAAAACTTCATTAGGAGCTGATTTGAGTTTGCATAAGATTGTGTTTCTGTTAATGAAGTTAGGAATTTTTTTTTTAAGCATGACAGCAGTTCATTGTATCAAGTAGCAATTTCCCTGTAGCCTTTTCCGTGAGGTGTTTGATACCATTCCTGAAGGCAAGAATTAAAAATACCAACTGGTGGAGATAAGCAGCCCTTTTTCTGAAACTTCAGTTCCTTTTATGCTGGGAACAGCTCAAGAATTCCTCTAAACTTTCAGGTTTGGTCTTTCATGTTTAGAGTTCCATTTCTAGAGCTTGGGGAACTCTGGTTTTATCCACCTTAGGTACTGCTGTATTCACACAGCAAATACATTCAGCTGGATGTGATATCACTGTTGATTGTGCTGTCTTGGAGAGGAGCCTCAGTGTGCTTAACTTGGATTGGATTAAAAGGTTAGCATAAATTGCTCTTCTGCTTATTGGATCCAAAGTAATTATATGGCAAATGCTCTGGCCAGTGACACATCCTCTTTAAATGCAGCTGGGTGTTTGTCTTGAACACCAGTCTGCTTTCCTGAGACCTGGCTAATTTCTCAAAATGAGATCCTCCAGAATTTCTTAGTCCCTTTCACAATGAAAAGGAGAGATGACTGTGGGGATGGGGTTTTAAAAATCTCTTACAGTATCATCTACAGCTGTATCAACTAAAACTCATAATGTACAAATCCCAGGAGCCTCAGTAGAATCTATTTATCACTCTTGGCTGTTCTGCATCCCCCCTCAGCTAGCATCCTTCATAATGAGCTGCCTAGATTTCCATAGTGATTTGCATTCTGACTACCTGTAAGAAGTGAGGTCAAATCTTTTTTTTTTTTTT
>VXBX01003991.1:2326809-2379938 GCA_013400415.1 Scytalopus superciliaris | reverse complement strand
TTTTTTTTTTTTTAGCTGGATATATTATTGGTGCCTGACTGTAAATGCAAAACCACATAGATGCATCCCTGGAGGCCCAATTCAGAATTGAAGGGCAGCTGTAGGGTAACGTGCATCTTCCTTTGTAGTCACTATTGGACATGGAAGATTTTCAAAAGTACTCTTTTTAACACAACTTAGAAATTAATAGAATGGAAAAGGTTGTTTCTTAGGCACTGAGAGGCAGAGATGGAAAATTTACACAACATCTGCCTCATAGTTAATTTTCAAGCATGGAGAGTCAACTCGTTGTGTGCCCACTTTGAACAATGCAGAGGAAGCCAGTTGGTGGGTCTGTGTGGGACTGATTGCTCTACAAGAAACCCCTTAGTGACACAGAGGGAATATAGAGCACATACAGCACTGCCTTTGGGCTAAGCTCAACCCTTTGTTTGTGCAAGTCTGATGTTGGAAAGTCTCAAGAAGCATCACCATGTTTAGATTGGGAAATTCATCTCATGACTTCCCTTAATGTTGACCTACTGAGTAAATGTCACTGGCAGGAACAAGGTGACTGCCTTTATTGCAGGCAAATATGGAATGGGATCACACAGTAACTACTTGGTGTGTTGATCAGCCCCAGAAAGGTGTAGTGGGTCTGACACTGCTGAGCTCACACTTGGCAAGTGGGTCCACACCTGAATGGAGGGGATGCTTACTTGTGTGGTTTTTAAAACTTCCCAAATCAGAACTGCAGATGGTTCTTCTGTGGTTATTTTCAAGCTAATGCTTGCAGTGGGGGTTGAAAATGTGATATGACTTACTATGCATTACAAACAGCATTGCTTTGTAGAAACAATATGCTTTATGGGAGTCTAAGCCACCTGAGGGTCTTTGGGATATTATGAGATTTGGAACGTTTTTAGTGCAAAATTATTCTAATTGCTTAGTGTTTCAAAAACTAATTATTAATCACTAGTAAGCAGTGTTTTCAAATGCACTGAAAACCCTCTGGTGTAAAGCCTTCCCTCTATTTTTTGTATGTCTATAGGTATGGGAGGCTTCAGCAGTTCTGGGGCAGGCTGGCTGTGTTACTTTGACCTCACTGCCTCTCCTTGAAGCATCACTCTCAGATCTTCCAGTGCCACTTCTCATGGGGTGGATTCTTTTCAGCAACACTTTCCATCCTGTACTTTAGGCTGGAGACTTTTGGTGCTCACTGCCCTCACCTCTGGGAGGATGGCTGTGCTGACCTGCTCTAAGGACAAGGATGCAGTTAGGCAGGGCAAAGCCTGTCCTGATAAAGCACTGCTCTGTATTCTGGACAATTAGGAGGAACATATCTCAGAACCAGGAAGCAAGGCACAGGTATATTTAGGTGCCAGAATGCTGTCCTTATCTTCACTGAGAATGAACAAATGTAATGTCTTTGCTGCAGGTCTGCTTTGGGATTTTGTTTCTCATTTTTCAGTTCAGACATGAGAGAATCACCGTCCCAAGTCCTGTTGGAATCTCAGTCCCCCTGAATCAATTCAAACTCAAAGCTTCCCCTTGTTAAGGGAAGAAGGGCATAAATTCCAGACTTGTTCCCTGCTTTCTGTCAGTATGTGGGATTAATGTTACTTTTCAGTGACATTAATTACTGGAGACTTAGGAACACCGACAGCTGTGCACCAACCATGATAGAAAATGCATTTCAGAAGTGAATACAGTTCTTCTTGACTCTTCCATAACTGAGAATATATTAGCCATGCTGGAAGTCACTTGTCCTTTTTAGCCAGCAGGTATATTAATGAATGACAGGAATAAGTGTACTTATTGAAAATTCATCTAGGTTTTTTTTTATGGAGTAATTCTGCAAAGCCGAGCTGCCACCACATCACAAATATGATTGTGTTGGAGCCCAGTTTTATGCTGATTTGTAGTTTCCAGGTTGCCGTGTCCTACAATTGTAAAGAGTACTATAAACTGGCCTCTCTGCAGTACTCATGTAAGACTTACGCCTGGATCCCCTGCCAATGAAAGTACCCCAGCAACCTTTCTTGGCTGGTGCAGATCTGTATTTCCTCCATCACTCCTCACAAAGGCAAAGTCAGTACTTATCCCCTTGGCAATAAAGGGACTTAAGTAATGAGACAATAGAAAAGATGGCAAAAACTTCACTCTGGAGGCATGTCCGAGCCAAGAGGGTTGATTGTGGACTCTAGTGCTTCCGAGCAGATTTGCATAAAGCACCTGCTAAGCAATTTTTAAAGTATGCATAGAAAATTCTGTTGGGAAAATATTTTTCTAAAAGTTATGGCAGATCTGGATGGAGATGACCCAGATGTTCAGCACAGGACTCCTGTCACTTTCATTCCTGGCAGGTGTTCTGGCTTCCAGCTGCTGCTTGAAAAGCAGCATAACTTTCACAAGTCTTGTTTCCTGCAAACCCCATGCAGATGTCTTGAATACCATAAGAAGTCTCCTCCAGCACCGGACAAGTGTTGACACTTGAATTTTGCCCACAGTTTGATTCAAGTGTGCAGAAAGGGTTGCTGGAGCTGATGGGGTTTTTCTTAGCTCTGGAGGCTGTGGGTGGCACAGATTAGTGGGTATCATTATCACTTGCTAAAAGGACTAGGATTAAGATTGTTGTTTGCTAATACACTTGGGTTAAATCCTGTGTCTGGATCATACTGCCAGGGTCTGAAATCTGCTCCCAAGTTGCAAGATTCTGCCTCTGTCACAACAAATCTCCCTTCTGCTCATCTCCACTTCTTGTTTCACTGCACTGTCTCTTGAAGTTTTTATCTGGTGCCTTTGTTAGTGACATGTTGTTAATTTTGGATGCCTCTGTCAGATTTTTAGCTGTTAAGCCTTTTACCCACTTTCTTGTATCTTGGAAGCTCTGTGCAGTTTTGTACCTCCTTTGATTTCCTGAAAGGGCACTGGAGGGATTGCTTAGTGGTCCTTAGCCATGCCTTTCCTCTGGGAAGGAAATCCTGCACTGCAAAGGTCTCTTGGCATGCAACTCTTACCTCTGGTATCAAGTGCATTCCTGACACTTGTTATAGTGCTGCAGCATCACCAAACCAGGTTACTGCTGTCATTGCAAGGATCCAAAGCCATGTTCAGCACCAAAAGCCTCAGTAACAGCATGGTGGAGGTGTGAGCATGCCATTTGTTGTAACCTGCTGCTGACCTATTGTAGAATCCCCAACTTCGATGTTGGAGTTTGTTGAGCAGAATTACACTGGTCACAGTTTCTGTGTTGTCAGCTCTGCACTGAGTGTAAGCCAGATCAAGATGGAATTGGGTCTTCCTGGCAAAACTTGTCTTCCCATAAGAGTCAGCCTAGGAGGCCAAGCTCTTTGCTGCTATCCTGGTTTCAACTGGGGTAGTGTTCTTCTTCTTAGTAGCTGGTACAGTGCTATGTTTTTGATTCAATATGAGAATAATGCTGATAACACACTGATGTTTTGGTTGTTGCTAAGTAGTCCTTACCCTAACATTCTTTCAGTTGTTAATAACAATTGTTTAACTGTTCTTATCTCAACCCACCAGGTTTTTTATTGTTTTTTCACCTTCCCATCCCACTGAGGTGAGGAGCAAATGAGTAGCTGTGTGGTACTTAGTTGCTGGATGAGGTTAAATCACAACAACCGCTTGCAGTTTTGCTTCTCTGAAAAGGCAGATTGCTGTGAAACCACCAGCCATGCTGCTTGACTGAGCCCATCTGTAGCATTACCAGAGACATGGTTTTATCCTTAGATTACTACAGAGGATGTTGGTAGAAGCCATCAAATTTTAGAAAAGCTAGGCAGGAACCTACCTTAGAACAATAAATCAAGGTACCAAGTACCAAACTCCTCGAAGTGTTGCATCTTAGAATAAGTAGTCATTAAATAGACTTTATTTATTTATTTATTTATTTATTTTAATATTAGCTAGGATGGAACCAACACTTTCCTAAGAACCTTGCAGACCACCTGGCTGCAAAGGAAACGGAGTCAGGGAGGTGTCTGTGCCAGTTGTCCAGCAGCAAATGAACAACCTTGGCAGTCACCTTAATCATCCCAGCTCTGTGGTCCCCAGACAGGTTTACTGTTCCCACCATTCCTGGCTTCATCTCAGGAAGAATGTAGAATTTGAAAACTTGGGCAGATCAGTGTTGATAATACATGTTCCTCTGCAAAGGTCAAAATTTATGTGAAATACAATTATGAATAAATCTGGACATTGACTATGACATAAATAGCTGAAGGGAAAATAGAGCAAGCTGGTTAGTTTGTTCATTAGGCTTTGTCAGATCATTTTCAGTAAGGAAGTTGAGGAAAGTCTCTAAGAAGCTTTAAAAAGATGATTTCAAATTGTAGCAACTATCTAGAAAGTGAGGCGATCAAGGTTGTTATTTGAACTGCATTTACAGTGACTATATTTGTGATATGAAAAAGTCTGTCAGTCTTATACATGTGTCTGGAATCCTGTCTATAACAGTGATAATTTTCAAGCTGAAAAATTCCTGAAATTCATATGTATCAGAAAGATTAGGTTTTTAGTTCTGACTGCTTCCTCACATCATTCTTTCTCGATCAAAAGTTATTTGTCTCTAAATTAGGTGCTGCCTTCAAATGTGAAGGTTTATCAGATTGGATGTCCAGACATTGTGCTGCACTGAAAATGTTCCTGTGCAGAATCCCAAGACAATGTATTTCTGATTAGGAAAGTTACATATCTTTGTTATCTAATCCTTCAAACTAAATAGCTTCAGCTAAAACCTGTTCTTTAATACCAGGCAACAGGATGGTGTGAGCATAGATGGAATTAGAAAGTCACCTACTGCATCAGTGTAAATTCATCTACTATGCATCATGGATTGAGTGCTCTGAAATATCACCCCTGAGAGTGACTGAGCTGAAGTCACTGAGCCAAATTCATTCTGGGTACAGCATCACATTAGGCTACTCTCATTCCTAATGTAGCTGTGAATTTGGCCCAAACTGAAATTCCTATAAATCAGAAGGAACAGAAAGGACAGATGCTGTATCTTGAAAGATATATTCCTCTGGAAACTGTAGTTCCCTCTCCTGCCTTTTCATCCCAAGGAAGCAGATGGTTTCTCACTCACCCAGCTATGGTGAAAGCACAACGGGTAAAAATAAAAGCAGAGGGCTGGATTCCTTCCTTAGTTGATCTGCATGTGGTCCCATGAGCCCTGGTGGGAATGCAGAAAATGGAAATAAGTGTGAAGCACAACCCAGAGACCTACAAGAGAATTTGTCTAACATTTACTCTCAGAAGAGTGAGAGAATATGCATGTGATCAAAAAGAGAGATGAATACACCCTGCTCTTATCTTCTCCTGGCTCTGGCAGACTGCTGGCCGTGAGGAACAGTCTCCAGGAAGCTGTGATTCCTTAAGTCCTATTGCTCCTCCCCATGAGCAAACAGGAAGCTTCCTAGCTCAGATTTCAGTTAATGAGAGGTTTAATTAACTTTTTGGCTCTTTGATTTAATTCTTATATTCTGATATCTGTACATTCAGTTTATAGAACAATAGGTGGAAAAGGTCTGTTTAGTAAAAAACCAAGCCAGAAAAGAAGGTTCCTTCTTCCTCATGTCCATCATTTCTCACAAGAAATACAAAGAGTATCTGGTAACCTATGGTTCAATGCCAAACAATGCTGAAATGACCCACTTAATTTTTGTAGAATTTGGAAATAAAGATATATGGAAGCTTTCCTTAATGCTTTTTGTGAGGAAATACATTTTGTTTTAACTTTGGCTTTTTTCTTATGCTTCAATGAGGGTGGAAGTAAACACAAACACGTTATTATACATTATAATAACAATAACACAGTGATTCAAGTAAACTGCTGCTCAGTACATTTTTGTTTTCCTGTTATTCCCCAAAGCTAAACTGATGAATTTGTTCACATCAAAGTGGGGTACATTATTCATGTCATCCTGTGTCACATCATGTGTAATCAGATGTGACAACTGAAGGTAACGCACCAATTAGGACAAGGCAGGAGCAGAGATGTTGATGAAAGAGGGAACATACATCCTGCTTCAGCATGGTTGGTATTTGGGGATGACAATAAGGCTATTTTGAAACTTCAGAGATGAATTTGGAGATCTTATGCTGTTATTTGGATTGTCTTTCAGCCCTCCTGTTTGTAAGTGTACTAATTGACATACTGTAATACTTAGACAGTTACTGATATATGATTAAAGTATTTTAATTATCTGATCTGTCATCAGTCCTCGTCTAAGTGCACTTGGTCATGTGCAGGTGAGGGCAGTGGGGTGGGCCTGAAGGCTGACAAAATGAGGTGATTTGAGGTTCTGTGCAGGCATGAAATGGAAGTTTGTGAGTCTTCATGCTTCTGTTGATCCAAAAAGGACCCAATTTGTTCTGAGCTGCTGGTGACAGTTTATGATATACTGCCTTGGTTTTATCCTTTTATTAGTTGGTTGTAGTGAACAAGATGTTAAATCAATAGGTTATTGCTTCCAGCAGGTCAAAGTTTTTGTATGGCTTTTGTAAGTTATTAATATGTGGAACCTTGCATTAAGAATGAAGCATGAGCCTTCCTTTGGAAGACAGGGTATAAGCCTGGAGAGATTATGGATCGAGCAAAACCCATCAATCTGTAGGAGTGAGGGGTTGCTAGGAAAAGAAGGTAAATTCTGTTTGAGATATGGAGGAATAGGAGCAGGATAAGGACTAGGGAGGAAGTGCTGTAATGATGTGGAAGCACAAGGGCTGTGCATCTGCAGAAATGGTTGAGTGCTCTCTGGGAACATCATCCAGCCTTCTCACTCTACCACTCCCTTGGGAACTGATGTCACTTTCAGAGAAAGTGAGGAGTACTTTAGGACATAAAAGCAAGGACTCCTGCTCCTATCCACAAGCTCCCTTAAGCTCTGTTGGTGCTTGGAGTGTTTGCTGCTGAGACAGCTGAAACAGCTGGATGCAGCACATTGTCACTCTGACGCACAGCAACAGATGAGATGAATGTGTGAACAGAGCAAGAGTCTTTGCTTCCATGTCCCCATGAAGTATGTCCAGAGGGCTCTCAGCAAGTCAGCACCTGCACAGGGGGGTCACATGTAACTATATTCTTTCAAACAGGAATTTTGCTAGCCTTTTCCTAAGAATTTCTCAAGGGGAGTTTCCACAGGGTCCCTGCTGGGGCTTAGTTTTAATTAATCTGAGAGATCTTAATATCTGACCTGATCTTGCATTCTTCCAAATATAGAAATTAGCCATTTGGAAGGGATTATACACATGCTGGAGAACAGACCCAGAAATCAAACTCATCATGACAAGTTGCAAGCCTGATCTGGGACCAGGGGATGCAGTTTAGCAGGATGTCACACACTGCACCCTGTGCCAGTGTCAGCTGGTGGCAGCAGTGACAGAAACGGGGTGGGTGGCAGCTGCATGGGAGCACTGGGCTGGATGGATAAATGGAAAAGTAGCCTAGAAGATAACAGATGCAGTCCAATTGTGTGTACTGTGCTTCAGGACAGTTGGGAGCAAACTGAAAACATCTGGAAGTAACGTGACCTCACTTACGACTGGGACTAATGACTGTTGGGGAAAGATGAACACGCTGGACTTGTTCAGCATCAAGAAGTGGAACTGAGTGGTGTGACCCCATACTGCTGCTCTGCAGAGGATACTACTTGCCTCTGTGTTCCTTATAGAGAGGTATTTGCTTGAGATAAGGAAGATAGAGTTTGGATGCTGGATGAAGCTGAGGGAGCAGTAGTAAAGAATCAGAATTTATTAGTCAGGGAAATTTATAGCCTTCACTGGTGAAGATCTAGTCAAACAAACACCTCTGGAAAGACAGATGATTACTGAGGAAGGGAGCAGCCCTTGACCCTCTGAGCAGTGCCTTCCAGCCTCAATACTGTGTGGTCTCTGTATCAAGCATGGCCTTTTTAGCACCTTCTCTTCCCAGTTGTCTTCTTCCCCCAGTGCACCAGCCCATGATTTTCAGTCTTCCTAGTAAGTTCCATTTTTCATTTTTCTGGCTGTTTCCTCTCAACTCTTTTCCATTGGTTCTGGGGTTTTTTTGCTGAGTGGAGCAAAATATAAGGATTGCTTTAAACACCTTTTTTCTCTGTACATCTTGGCATGCTTGTCTGGGTTTTTTAAACAGTAGTATAACACTCCTTTGTGTTGATCTTGTGGTCTATACATACTCAGTACAAAATACAAATTTAAAAAATAGTAAACAGTGTGCAAAAAGAATTTTATTTGGTCTTTATGTGTGTGTGGTTGTGAGTTGAAACCTTTATTTTTTTAGTGCAACAGATGGTTTCTATGCAGGATTATGTCTAGATAGCAAAGTAATTATACTCTATATGTCAAATTTCCTCCTGGGTATATTTATAGTGATACTTCTGAAGCAGAATGCCTCCAGTCAGAATACTTAAAACAAACCAAACATTTTAATTGAGAATGAAACAGTAGGATTTGCGGACTCACATGTGTGCATGCAAATACACATACAGAGTATTTTGAGACGAGTTCATATCTCAGGGCTGTATTAGCTTTGATGGAATATCTTCTTGTTTGGCAGTAGTCAGATAAACAAGAAATTAAATAAAACTGCAGTATATGAAATATTCCAGTACTGGTGTTGGAGGTTTTATTAGATTCATAGTGCATTTAAAAATCAGTAGAAAACCTCAGGCATTTGCCAATCAAATGAACTTGTGAGAGTGTCACTGCTTTTGCTTTTCTTTGGAGAATGATGGGGACAAGCAAAGAGTAGGTGAATTACTAACTCCTTTGGAGACCTAAATTTATATTGTAATTCAGAGCTTAGTGGCTGAGGAGAGAAGGTATGAAATTACTTTTTTCAGTGTTTTGGCTGGAGGAAGGCAGGTACAGAAGAGCAATGAAAGACTTGCTTCCAGTCTTTCAGGAAACACATATTTGAGAGTACTACGAGTGTGGTAATTGGTAGACTTTAATACCAGACTCAGTAATTTTGACTATGTGAAAACTGTGTGTGTCTCCCTCCCCACTTTTACTCTGCTGAGTTACAGAAGCTGTCTGTGTTGGTAGTTAGACACATGCAATTTTCTGAGACAGTTTTTCTGCACTTCTACAAGTCACTGCTTGGTATTTTTGTTTTTCTGTAGGTTTTTCTTTGGGTGTCTTGCTGTGAAGAAGCAGTCTCCACCTCTCAAATGCCTTCTGGCTATTTCCACATTGTGGTTTATTTTTTTTTTTCCCCCCTGTTCCATCTTTTAAAATTGTGAACTTTTGATGTACGTGCAGCGTTCCAAAAGAAGTTTCACTGCTGTGATGTAGGAGCTATAACCAAATGCGCTCATGGGCTTCCTTTAGAAATTGTCTTCCTTCCTTGAGAAAGACTCTCCAGGCAGCCTGTGCAGCTGAAGCTGTCAGTGCTCTGCCAGCCTCTTCCCCGGTGTCCACATACAGCCTCCAGCTGTCTGTCTTGGAGAGAGGGAACGTGTGGTGACGAGTAGGTCTGCCCGGTGGGTGGTGCTAATGATTTCAGTGCAGTCTCATATTTGCTCATGGTTTGGAAAGAAAGTGAGATGGGGAAAAAAGAAAACTTTCAGCGCTGGCAACGCAAGTATTTCTGGAGACTCTCTGGTAGTTGAGGTGTCCTCAAGATTCTGCTCCAGCTTTGGCACAGGTATGCGCCTCTTAAGAAAGATAAAACCTTTTCAAAACACTTCAAGCGACTTGATTGTTATTGCAAAACAAGAGCACTTTTTCCACAGATGTTATTGTAATTTTCAATTAATTTCATATGGTACTGTCTGAGCAATAAAGTTATTAAATATTGACTGATTGCCTACTTTCCCACTGCACTCAGTATATCTATGAAGGGTTTCCCGAAGGAGCTTTTGACAGGCTTTAAACAATCAACCATGACAGCGTGGAGGAAAAAGTATTGTTTAGCTTGCTAATCTCTTAGCTCTTGTGTTTTCAAGGTGATTTTACTGCTTTTATCAGTGTGTTCTAGTTCCTGTTTCCCTTTATAATCATTGTGCTAGCTGTGGATGTTGACAGGCTTTGGTACCTCATGGCTGGATTGTCTGACTTAAAAGCCCTGAGACATCTTGTTCCCCAGACAATACTCCTGCAGAGAGGTCCCTGCCAGTTTCCCAGGGCCATCCATATGTATGTATGTTTTTGGTTTTTTCCATTATTTTGGTTGGCTGATATTTTTCATGTTCCCATTCTCCTCCTCTTAACACAAATCTGCCCACATTTCCTTGGGGGTTTGCCTGCCTTCTGTGGGAGGATTTGAACATTAATTCCTCATCTTTTCTATGTCCCTCTATTTTTATTACTGCCCCCTATTCATTGATTTATGACATATATGGAGGCCAAGATTCAGTAAAGGACACAAGTCGTATAAAAAGAATGCAAAAAGTTGATCATGTTATTTTTACCTGTCCAATATCTTGATAAAAATTCAGATACTACACTGAGTGATTCTAAATGGAGATATCTGTCTGATCTTTGCAAAAGGTTGCCACATTTTAGTGGAAATAATTATCTTCTGCACAGTTGTGGCGATAACTGTGCTATTACAATGAGCGCAATGTTCTTGAAGTTATTATGCTTAGCAACAGACCTGTTTTCTTTGTTTTTCTAGATTTGGCTGATTCACATTGATCTATTTTTCTTCCAGGGATTAACTTTGGGTGGGAAAAAAAAAAAAAATCTAACTTCAGATGTTCTACAAATCATACAGTCAACTTCCCTGTGTGTGGGAAAGCTGCAAGGTCAGAACAGCTAGAGTGTGAGGGTTTGTTCTCACTCTGAGAAAAACAACTTTCTGGGCATGATGTCTGCCCTGCCAGACTGGTGCTTGATTCAAAAAAGCAGCCATGGAAATATGGAATTCTAGCACTTCTTGTATGGCTTTATTTTCAGTGTCTTCACTTCTGCCTGGCTTTAATTGATAAAAGGCAAAGGCAAGCAAAGGACACTTTTGTGTTCTTTCTTAGTTACGACAAAATACAAGAACTTTTTCTATAGTAAACTTGTGCAACAGGATGTGCTCTGCAGTTATTTGCAGCCGTTATTATTTGCTATTAAAATGTGCTGTCGTTTTTACAATAACAGGTTTTAAGAAGAGCAAGCCTAGGAAAAAAGGAGTTCTAAAATATTAACTCTGAGGGTATTAAAATACATCACTGTGTGAATGACTGAACAGTCATATGCTGTTCATGGTCAGCTGATCTCCATTCCATCCATCCTTTTATTGAATGCCTTTTACTTTGTGCTTCATTTGACGGTGGCTGTCAGTAGATTGGATTAGGTAATTGACTGGGATGCAGTGTAAACCTTGGCAGCTCAAAGCAAGCGCTCTATAAGCTCTCAAAAGTCTATTCTACCATTTCCATCAGCATCTATAAAGTGTTCTGATAAGATCAAGATGCATAAGATATTATATGTTAAATTATGCAGACAGCTGGCCGATGGTGCTGCTGGAGCCTGGGGGACTGACAAAAGCTATTGTTAGGGCCAGCCAGAGGTGATCCTCCCAAAACCCTCTCTTCTGTTGTTGCTTTTTAAACTTTGCATATTAAAAGTTTTTCTGTTCAGTCTCTCCCTAAAGGCTGGAATTTAATTTTTCTTTTTTTTTTTTTTTCTTTTTGTTTTTTTTACCCCCACAGAATGACTTCAGTGACAGCACAAAACCAATTTAAAAGAAAATTACAGAATATGCTGGGTTGGAAAGGACCTGCAAATATTGAGTCCAACCCTTAGCCCTGCACAGGACAATCCCCAAGAGTCACACCATGTGCCTGAGAGTATTGTCCAAAGTCTTCCTGAACAGAAGCAGATGACAGCATTTCCAGAGAATTCTTTTCCTTGGGGTTTATGCTTCTGTGGCATCAAACAAACAGAGTTTTGAAATTCAGTCAGCAGACAATAATTACTTGGGGCACAATTTGATAGAATTATGAAGGAAAAGAAAAACATTGCTTATCTGAAATCTGGGGGTTTTAGTAAAAGTTGAAAGCCTGTAATGAAAACACCATCTATCACAGCAGCTCCGAGTGGGTATTTAAAAAGAAATTGGCAGTGGAGGAAGAGTATAATAACATGAATGTATCAAGAAGCAAGGAAATGAAGTGCACAATGAATTTGTTTCAAGCTTTATTTAGTCCAGTACAAAGTGAGTCCTGACTGCCCTGACGTACCAAGTTGACTGACCAACTGCATCTCTTGCTTGGTGCAGGATTTCTTTGTTGCCACAGCCCAGGTCTGTAGCTTTTTTTTAGTACTGCTTCTGGAGAGGAAAGCTTTCTTCTCTGAAAGCCACAGTTCCCTTCCTACATTAACACTTTATCCAGTATCCCACTTGACTGAATGAGTCAGGCAAATAAAACTTTCAATGTCATGTAGTAAAGAATAAGTTTCTAAGGCAGAGTGAACAGAAGGTATATTTAAGAATGTGATGTGAAAAAGGAAGAGCTAAAACTTTGACTGAATCTTACTAGTCTGGTCTCTGCTAAACCCAGCTCCCCTTAAAACTTAAGGGGTTTGTTTTCTGCTTTGCTGCTGTTGTACATGAAGCAATGAAGTCCATTGCTCTGGGTCCTACAGCTTCAGTCTGGTGTTTCTTTTCCTTGAGGACTGGTGCTGTTGTTTGATGCAAATTCCTTCATGTCCTGCCCGACTCTGTAACCTTGCAGCACACATTTCCCTTTGTTTATTGCCTACTGGCACCTGGAAAGCAATTATCTGTTTCTTTCCCCCGAGTGCCTACAGGCCCCATGCTTTCCTGCCTCCCACGGTCGAGTGCTTTTCAAAGGAGAGTGCTGTACCCATCAACAGGTGTTAGTGGCATCTGCTATCGACATGGCATCGCCCTCTCAGCCGAGCAGCATGCTGCCAAAGAGCTGGCACTCATTTCATTATGCATAGTCCCCATCTGCATGCAGACTCACTTACCATCTCTTGCCCTAGTGGAACTGGCACGTGTCTTGGTGTGGGCCCAAAGCCACCCAAGCATATGGGCTCGATCTGCTCCAAGTGTGCAGCAGAGATGGTGCGTTTGTAAAACAGGAGCAGGATTCCCACAAAGGAAAGGTAGTGCAGCTTTCAGGCCAGGGACTCACCTTTTGAGTCCTCATGGGTGGAGTATACTCTGATACATGCTTCTGTGACTCTTTTTGCTCTTATTCAGTGCTGTGACAAAGGTCTAGATCAGCTCTTTTTCCTATCTCTGCAGAAGGCCTAAGCTTCAAAACAGTTTTCCTATTTTGTTATTTTTTTAAAGAAAATGAAAGCATTAAAAATCTGATTGCTAATGTGTATGCAGAGGAGCCTGCTTCTTGTAATATACTATACTGAGAATGCTTGATGGCTTTTATTAGGTTTTTGCCAATTCTTTGTTGCTGTGTGTGTGTGTGTGTCTCCCTGTTGCTGTAATTGTAAAAGGCTATGCAATGATCTGCCTTAGGTCTTTTTTTTCACAAATCCAAGTAACTTCTGCCCATCACTCTCCCCTTCTCTGCAGGTTTCTCAACGAATTGTTGCCTTAAGCAGAAGTGCTTGAACTGAGAACTGGCCAGGGCTGTAGTGTGAGTTTGGAGAGACTCAGGTTGTTCTGCAGATACCCCTGTTCTATGCCCTGTGAGGGGCCATTCCCATCCCATCTGAAATGCCAGGGCTGTGAGCACATTTATCATTTGATGCAAGAGCCCATGGCCTTGAACTACAAATCACTTGAATGACAAAACCCCAGGCCCATGGAGTGTACAGGGGCATACATATCATATAAAATTCA
The DNA here is from genome assembly GCA_013400415.1 of Scytalopus superciliaris. Classification (NCBI taxonomy): domain Eukaryota; kingdom Metazoa; phylum Chordata; class Aves; order Passeriformes; family Rhinocryptidae; genus Scytalopus; species Scytalopus superciliaris. Next base: position 2,366,164 of record VXBX01003991.1, on the reverse strand, counting down.
TATGATGCCCTTAAATGTTCCCAGCCATTTCTGACTTACTCAGAGAGAAGCCCAAAATGAATATGCCCAGACATCGTGGTCTGGCCCACAGGACCAACTGATTGAATGACAGCAAAATATTCTCTGAAACTTGTAACATAGACATTGGAAAATGTCCCCTGAATGATTTATCTTGTGCTTACTCACATTTGGATGTTCAGCAAGAATCCATTCCATCTGAACAGCTAAGCAGAGTACACAGAAAATCCGTGGCACAGGATTCCTTCCTTTAAAGGCAATTGCCAGCAGTGCCACCCCTTGTCAGCCCTGCTAGAAGGGAAGTTGTCCCATTAGAGGCCACTATAATCCCTCCTGGATTTCTGTAGGTAAGTGCATATCTTACCTCAATGCTTTCTTCTTCTCCAAAAACTTTTTATTTTTTCTATTGTCAAAAATATTATTTGTTGATTGCCGATTTCTTTCGTTAAACTTAGTATATTCCCAATCACAAAAAATTAGACAGGCTGTAGTAGTATTACATCTGATTGACTTTTCTTTGGATTTAGTATTCCAGGAATCCTGTTCTAGTGGTTGTACTGCTTTGCTACCAAGCAGAAGCTTTTAATGTGGTAATACTGATCCAGTTGAGACCAGCAGAGCTTGCAAGGTAAGAGTTGTTGGGCAGTATTTGCAAGGAGTGGCCTCAGTGCTTTTATTGTCCAGACAGTTTTGGATCAGCCACTTAGGTTTCTGCATTGACCTTTAAAATTGTACTTGTATTAAATACCCATCTGGGTTCTGGTAGCATAATAAATCTGGAGGACTCTAATGCACTTTTAAAATATATGTGATGCATAACAACACATTGCCTTCCCCCTCAGTTATTTGTAAAATCTTTTGCATACTTAGTAAATGTACCCTTGAGAGATCAGCTGAAGGCCATATTTTTCCTGTGGGAGATGGTGAAAAGAATTAAATGGAAGCATTAGTCTGAATTGCAAAAAATAACCAGTTGATCAAATGGAACAAAAGTGGCCATGCTTAATCCTGAATGATTCCCCAGAGCTAGTACAAGCATTCCGTGTGCTAGGTGGAGCTAGTATGACATTTTTAAAGCAGCAATAGAGAAACCCAGTCCCTCTATAAAAAGACAATGTGTATATATATATTTTAGATCATTCACTACTAAAATTAATGATAGGTTTCACCCTTCTGCCAAAGCTTCTTAGTAATTTTCTTTCTTGCCCTGGTTCAGATAAACCTTTTTTAGAGCTTTGGGTTAATGTCTTCAGGCTGAGCAATCACAACGCACCAGTGAGTGTCCTGCAAAGGGACTGGGAGACAGTCTGCTTCTCTGGCCAGCTGGAAAATGCTGGACTGACAATTCAGCCCATGAGTGGAGCAGCAGCTGTGGCATCCCAGCAGCCTTGCATTGTGTGTGTGTGTGCTGGAGCAGCAGAGGTTGGGACAGCACGTGCTGTACCAGTGCATTGACCACTGGCCTCCTCTGCAGTGTTTCCCTGCTTCACTCTGTTAAGCCACTGAGAGAGTGAAAAAGGAGAGGAGGGGAGGACAGGGGGCCTCAAAATGTATCATGGGTGCAGAAGGGGGTGGTGTCCTCTCCCTGTGCTCCAAGGAGGGCCCTTGGGGGGGGCACATGAGTGTTTGGAACTCTTAGAGGAAGTGGAGAGTGTGCAGAGCTGTCCCCAGCTGTCTGAGCTAGGACAAGGCTGAGGCAAAGCTTGCTGAGCCATTTCAGAGCAAGTTTTTGACAGCTGCTCTATGAGAAACTGTCTTCTCAGCCCCAAGAGGGGCAGGTCCCCCTTCTCTGCTGTGGTTTGTCAGTTGGTATCTCACTACTCTCTCACTTTCTCCACTGTGGTTTTAGACCTTACTGAGGAATCCAGGTTTGATAACTGACTCTCCTGTGCTCTGACTCCGTCAAGAGCTGCCCAAAGCATGGATAAGGTCATGATGCAGCTGAGAAGCAGAATGCAGGTTCTGGATGTAGTTTTGGGTGAAGAAAAAGCCCACTGCTTCCACAGTTTCCTAACAGCTTTCCAGTGCTAACGTTGTACCATTTCACAAAGTTCTCATGCCAATCTGTGAGACTCTGCATATGGAAAGGTCTTGCAACTAGTATTTAGGACAGAGGATTCCCAGGGAAGGGATGCTATACCTGGGAGCAACAGGACATGGAACAGCAAGGCAGAGGAATAGCAGGGCTTGTCCTGTGGGTGCATGTCAGAGACATGGTCTCCAGAACTGGAAGAGGAAGGTGCAGGTGTGAAGGTTTGTTCTGTGTTGCTCAGTGTGGGTCTTTGAACAGAAACCATATTTATCAAATTCTGGCAAATGTATGGGGTAAATTCTTTTAGAATTCTTGCAAAGTTGTATTTCAATAGAATCACAGAATATGGTGAGTTGGAAGGGGCCCACAAAGTTCGAGTCCAACTCCTGGCCCTGCTCAGGACACCCCAAGAATCCCACCATGAGACTGAGAGTGTTGTCCAAATGCTTCTTGAACTCTGTCAACCTTTGTGTTGTGACCCCTGCCCTGGGGAGCCTCTTCCAGTGCCCAACTACCCTGTGGGTGAAAAACCTTTTCCTTATATCCAGCCCAAACCTCCCTTTACTCGGCTTGATGCTGTTCCCTTGGGTCCTGTCACTGATCACAAGGGCATGAAACTGGTATAAATAGAAAATTGAACTTGGCTATAAAGTTTCATGAAATTATCGATGAAAGGAAGAATTTAGTTATAAAAAAAAAACCAAAAAACAAACAAACAAACAAAAAAACCCAATCCCTGAAGAAACATGAGGTGGAGAGAGTGCCAGAAGGCCTCCAATGGCTTTGGTGCAGCTCCCTGTGCCACTAGTGGTTTCTGGGTCCTGAGCCTGTGCAGTTTTGATCAGCTCCTCATTTGCCATTAACTGTACTGTTTCTTCTAGAGTTCTGCTCACAGCATTTCCACAGTATTTGTCTATCCCAGGTGGACACAGAGCTTGGTCATCATCATTGCCTGGACAGATCTTTCTGGTTTCAGAGTCTTTATTATTGCAGGTAAATGCTGATGGGGACTATGTTGCATTGCCATTTCTCAAAGCACCTTCCAAATGCGTGTGGAATCATTAGGCTTGTTTTAAAGAATGGGTCATGAATGTAAATGGTTAGCCCAAAGTAAGTCATCATGCCAGCACCAGAGACAGAGGGAGAAAACCATGTTTCCCAGCTTCCCAGTAGCAATAAGCATTTCTTCCCTGTTTGCTCAGCAGAGAAACAAGGGCTTTGGAGCAGGAAAGTCAAGAGATCTAAAAGTAGCATGTTCTTCCTACGACTTATCAGCTGTTCACAGCACATATGGCCAGAAAGGAAGCTTAAATAATTCAGTCTCACTCCTTTATATCACAGCTCAATTTAACCTAGTTGTCCCTACAGTAAAGCTGTTACCTGTGCTTGCCTTCCTAAAATACTTCTAGCTTCAGTTTGCCTGCACCAAGAAACAGAGGATCTACTTCTTGTAGTTTGAGCTCTGTATCAATGTTTAATCATTCTTGCTGCATCTGACTCTTAGCATAGTTTGTCTTTCATTTCTCAAGTGGTCACTCTGGCCACTTCGCTACAACCTGTTTTGTTTGGCACCTTTGTGTTTTTCATTCACAGTTGTTACCTTTCTTTTGTCACTGAACCAGAGAGAAGCACCACCAGACAGAACTGTGCCCCCCTCCCATTACTGAATGATTACGTTTCTTGTTTGAGACCTCCATTCTGGATAGATTGATTTGTACTTGTAGACACCATAGTTGATGGTGGCTATAGGGTTCGACCCAGATGTCTCTGACTGCAAAGGGCATTCAGTATATATAAGATTATTGTATGATGAATTATTCTTGTGGTTCTGCTTTAATGTTAAGTTTCTCAAATACATTTGAAAATTTCAGAGAAGTCAAGGCTGACTTCTCAAAAGTAGCTCAAGAAAATAGCCTTGATAAAGGTGAAACCAACAAGCTTGTTAAAGGCAGCTGGGGGAACCTTATAATCCCCAGGCTGTCCAAACATGCTCTTTTAACTCTGTGCCAACATAATCATTGAATTCTACAAGCCCTTCTCACAGTGCAAATTCTTCCCTTTCCTAAATCACAGATGCAAGGAGGGATCTAGAATTCTAATGTCTAAATACAATAGAATATTTTCAAACACAACGTAAATACTGATTTAAAAAAAACCAGACCAAACAAAAAACATCACAAAACTCCACAATGCAATGCTGACGTTTTAAAGAGTCACAATCAGTTTTATCTGACTAAGGCTTTAAATATATAGTCAGATACATCTGACTGTAACTGGCTTCTAAACAGGCCAAGTAAAAGGGCATTTTTTTTTTTTGTCTTGCACATAGGGTGTTTGAAAGGGCCTTTAAGTCTCTGATGTCCCTAGTTTTGCCCTGCAGTAAACTCCCATTCTAATCCCCATGCATTTCCTTGGTTATACACTGCTCCTGTGATGTTTCCCACTGAGGGTGCAGCAGCCTGGCAGTGTGGCATGCTTGGATGTTAATACCTTTTTTGAAGTTCTGAAGTTTCCCCAATGCAAATAAGCCTCAGCAATGTCAGCTCACCAGGCTAATTTGTGTGCAAGTTTTCCAAACTGTATATGCTTTAGTTGCTCCTTGTGGTAGTTTTGCTGGAAGGTGGCTTCTGAGGAAGTAGGATATTAAAGCCCAGTGCTGTTTCTTCCAACCTCCACACCCTGTTATCATCTGGTGCACCTGGACCCCCTCTCTTCTGGCTGGAACTCCCTCACTATAACCCAGTGGTTCTGAACTGTAGATGCCCATGGAATGATAGTAAGTGCTCAGTAGCTGGTTACTTTCAGGGGCTAATGAGAAAAGCTGAAGAGAGATCGGTGGTACAAAATGTTGGGAGCTGCTCTATTAGGCAGTCTGGAGAAGAGTAAGTGCAGGGAGCATTGGGGTGGAAGTCTTGGCATATCCTAGAGACTCCTTAATTTATTTGTAGGCATGAGCTTGTAGAAAGTACAGAGCTGGGCATCACTCTGAAGATTTTTGGGCACATGTGTGAAATGTCCTAAGAGAAGCTCTCAACATTTGGCAAATATTTTGTCTTGGATGAAAATTTCAGTTCATGGTCTGTACAGGAGCTGTTCGGTGAACTGAGTATGGCTCTTACTGCATGTTTTAACAGCAGACACAAAGCTCAGGAGGGACAATCTTCCTGTCTGTGTCCTGGCTTCTTGCTGTTGTTATATGCAGGGGCTCAGGTGCTTCCCTTTGGCAGTGTATGGGTTGGCCCTATGCAGTTTCTTCAGAGCATGAAGAAACTCCAGCCACCCCTGTCACCCTACAGAAGGGTGGAATGATTGTTCTGACATTGTATTTCACAACGTACAGAACTTTCTGTCTACTTCTAAGGATTTTCTTGCATCTGACCTGAGGGATGTGCTGGCAATAGATGTACAAATCTTTATGTACATGTTACAAACCAATTATATTTTGCAACTTAGTAACAGCAATGGACAAACCATTTTTTGAATAGTTGTTGTCAGNTTTTTTAAAACCCCTGTAATGGTGGCTGTGCTTCTTAAGGTAAACATTTATTTATTATGCCTTTAAAGCCTTTGAGATGGGTTGTTTTGCAGTGCTTTTCTTTTTGTGAAGATCTGTGTACCCTAATTGGAATATTTTTTTTTGCTGGAAAATACAGTTTAATACAATTGTGATGTGAATTTTGTGTCTTGTTTTAGGCATCTTTAATGATTCAGCTTTCTGTAGTATGACACTTCATGACATGATGGTTTCCTTCCCCTCAAATCTTTTTTAGAATGAAGTCTCATATTGACATAAATAAAAAAATAAAATCCATCCTTGCACACATGTGCATAATTCTCAGTGACAGATCTGGTAGCTGACAGTAAGATGTCACCCTGATGACCTGGTTTTCATACTGTTGTACATGATGGAATAATTCAAATCAGAATTTGATTTTATGAATTTAATAGGCAGTCATTTCCATTGAATTTAAAGTTGATTGATATATTAGGTCTCGAAGTTTGGAAAAAAAAAAGGCTTGTACAGAGAATACTTCTATTCAGTGTGTTGCAGGGGACTGCTATGTTTCAGGACAAATACATGTTTGTAACACACTGTGCTGTGTTTGCATACTAATCAATGAGTTCAGAAAGCATTTATACTTGAGAAATCCTCAGCTACTTTCTGTAGAACAAATTTGATCTTTGATATTTGGGGGGAAAAACTTCAGGAGTATAAAGCCTTTAAGTGTCTCTGCCTAGCATTTTGATTACTACTTAGGCATGTTTTATAGGTCTAGTGTTAAAAATACTTTTAAAAAGATATGCAGTACTTAATAAAGACCATTTTGAACTAATTCACTGTGGTATTATTGCACAAAACTGCATGGCCTGGAAGCAGTGAAACATGCACTGCACTTGTTTGATCAGGGGATCATGTTTTAATGGCCCTCTGTACTAGCACTACAGGAAAGCACATATTTATTATGCTGTGATGCATGTTTGCATCAGTGGTAACTCTTTGCTGGTTTTATGTTAATAGTACACAGTCTGTACTTTTCCTTTCAGGCTATTTTTCAGGATAGCCTGATGTTACACTATGCTTAACGTACTTTTCACCATAGCAATTTGTTTTGGCATTGTGTGCTCAGGCTTAAATATCCTTATTGCTATTAGCTTCCCTCACGGTGATGGAGGCAGGTATTGATCAGGTTAATTTTGGTGTCTCCAGTGGGCTTGGGGAATCAAAGGTGTTAATGGGATGCTGTGTGATGTAAAGCAGTTTAACAAGATTCAGGGCATCACATCATTTTTTCCTGCTCAGGAAAGCCTGTTATCTATGACAACAACCACTACAGAGAAAAAAGTAAAGGTTTTTAATAGGGTAAATTATCTGGTTTGCAGACTTCTAGAGAGTATATCAGATGCCAGCTTGTAGAGGGGCAAGGGAGGGAAAAGCTTGATGTGGGTTGGAGTTACTGGCGTTGTTCTTGTTGAATCCGTGCTGTGACATGCTGAAGGATAAACCAGAGTATCCCAAGGCACTCAGAAGAGGGTATTAGGGCAAGCAAAGCGAGAACATGTGGCAATCAGGTGGTGCCCCGCCTGCTGGCCCCAGTGCCTGTGGCAGGAGGGAGGTGGCTATGGCACCAGATGTTACCTGCTGAACTCATCACAGCTTCAGCATGTGTGGTACCTTGGATTTCAGTGTCTGAACTCCTGGCTATGCAGAAAGAATATCCTTTCTGTGTAACATCAGGGTGCAAAACTGCACCTACTGCCGCTGTTGTCGTGGCCAGTATCTCCAAGAGGAACACTGCAACTAACCTGACTCTCCTGCCGAGACCAGAAGAAAGGCACCGTGCCTCCAGGGTGTACCAGGCACTCCTTGCCTGCTGGAAATAATGGCTGGTATCCTGTGGGATATGGTGCAGCAGTGGCCAGTCTGACCCCTGTCTGGTTGGGATGCTGGTGGAGGAGCCAGTGATGGGGATTAGAATTAAGGCTGGGTGACAGGGGCTTGATTTGGGTCCCAGGACAGTGATGAAGGTGTGGCAGACCTCATGCCAGGGACTCCTCTGCTATCTGCTCCTCCACTCGCTGACTCCTGGGGTGCTCTCCTTCCCCAGACCCAGACCGGGCTCCTGCCTGCGCTTGTCGGCTGCCTGCAGATGGGTGAGACGCTGGGACTGAAGCTGCGGGTGTTTGCATCCCCAACAGGCACATGTGAGCAATGTGCCTTTAAGACTAGCAGGAGAGCAATAGTATCTCCCTCCCTCCTGTTAATTGTAGCATGTTTTCAGCCATGCTTTCCAGTCACATTCGCAGGCTGTGAGAGGGAGCAGTGCTGACGCTCGCCAGCTGAGTGCCATCCGGACAGCGCCTGCCTGCGGTGTGGGTGCCTGCAGGTGATGGGGCAGCGCCTGGGACCGGAGAGCTTTGTGCCAGGAACAGGAGCTCTGTATGCCTGAGTTTTGGTGACACTGCCGGGCTTGCCACGTCACTTGTGCCCCTCTTGTGTCCCTGAGCTCCTCACCTGCGTGGCCGTGGCCTCCAGCCGCACGTTCAGCACGCTGGACACCCCATCCTTGCGAGCCCTGGCAGGGGCTCCCGTGTGAGCCAAGGGCAGTGCTTTGCCGGAGCCTGGGGATCTGCAGCGGGTGATGCAGTGGGAACCGTGTGGTGGCTGGCTGGGGATGCTGTGGGCTGCCGTGGGAATGCCTGGCTCCCTGAGCACGAAGTGACTGCAACTAACACGAGGTTGGGACTACTTCTCAGAAGATGCCCTGTGTGCCTCCAGTCATTCCTCCCTGGCCTCATCGCAGAATATTTGGAGTTGCTAGCTTCCTCCTGCTGAGGGGGCACAAAGGCATAGGCCTCCAGAGGGTTAAGAGCATCTGCCTTTACGCCAAGTGTTCGAGCAGGAAATAATCTGCAGAGATACATGTGCAGCAATTCAACTGCTGCTGCTCTCTCAGGCTGCTGCTGCTGCAGTTCGGTGTGTGAGAGGAGCTGCGCTGCTCACAGAAGATGCTTTCTTGGTGTGTCCGAAGCTCCAGGCATGGCAGCAGAGCCCCAGCTGTCTGAGCTGGGTAAATGTCTCCATCTGAGAGGAATTATGTGGACTTGCTGGCTCTGTCGGCTCACAGAGGTAGGTGCCACTGCCTGTGCAATATGCCGTGATCTTTGCTGGGGGCATACAGTCCTGTCCTCGTTCTGGGCTGAAAAATTTTCCTTGGGATCAGGGTTTAATTTGCAGTTTATAATGCCAGACAAAAAAATGTGTCTGGTTTCTGTGTGTGCACCAGGCAGGAGACAGCAAAGGATACCTGAGTGATACCTTTCATGACTGGCAATGAAGTTGTTGCACTTAATTGAACCAAACTTGACTCCATCTCGGTGGAATGCACCTGGGAGCTTTTACTTCTTCCTGGGCTATGACCTTTCAAAGGGGTTGGCTGCAGTATGGTGGGTTATGCTTTGGTTCAGAAACTGGGACACAGTGCACTCTACAGGTCCTTTCATTCTGCTCCTGTGGACGTGGGGAGGACAGAGGGCACCTACACGGAGAGGGAAAATGTTACTGACAGGGAGGTGGGTTTTTTTGAGGGGTGAAATTACACTAAGAGGAAGAAGAAAAGGTGCTCTTCCCTGAGAAGGGGGGAATGTTAAAGTCGTAAGGGTTGATCTTGGTGTTTGAAAGTAGAGAAGGAAATTTGTTTTAAAAGCAGCCTGTGTCTGGTTTCTGTATTTTGCTTTCCCAGCTCTGTGGAGTGGAGTTTTGTTCAACTCTGCTAACTACTTTACCACCTGGAATCTTTGCTTGAGGATTTTTTACAGCAATACCTGGGAGAGAAAAACTGTCAGTGCCATCAAATTCTTTTCTACTTGTTTGAGAAGTTGCCTTCTTGAGAAATCCCTAACAAAATCAGCAGCAGCTTATACTGTTCCCTTCTCGCTATCAGGTCATGCTTTTCTGGCTTGTCTTGAGACCTCCAGTGGGAGCTTTATTCTTTAAGGATTAAGCTGAAAGTTTTCAGTTTCCCTGGAAAAGCAGGGTGTTGGGCATTGGATACCTATTTGATTTTGTTGTCCTGATTGACCCACACATGTATGTTGGCTCCTGAGAGCAGACCCTCCCAAGGAAACCTGGCTGCTCAGAATAGGTAGGTGCTGCCTGGATTATGTACCTGCATCACACAGAGAGGTTTGTGCGCATTTCTGGCATTGCAGATCTATTAAGATGGCACAGCCAACAGTGCCATTGCTGTGTAACAGTTTCAGAAGTGTTTCTGTGGCATCCTGACAGAACAAATGTGTCATTCATAACTGCACTCTTGAGGAAAAAGAACAGCACTGTCATCGGTGCTGCAAATCTTTTTAGTCACTTTTGTTTTCTTTGCTCAGGTAGCAACTGGAACGTGTTGCTTACCTGAGCAGTTTGGTGAGAGCATTTGCAATTGCCTCCTCAGCTTCCCCAGGGCTGTTGTGCTACGTTTGACTCAGCACTGACATATATCATAGGGAAAGGTGGAGTAGAATTCCCTTTTTACTCTGTAATTTGGGCCCAAATGCAGACAAGAACATGTTTCCATTTTTGCAAGGACAGGACACTTGTGCATCCTCCTCTGGGGTCCTGTAGAGAATACCTCTTCTGCTCTGCAAGACTTCTGTGTTGGAGGTGGAGGAGCAGAAGCGGGTCTGGTCAGTTCACTGCTGTGTATGAAGCAAGAAGCCACAACCCCTTGCTGGGGATGAAGGATGTGGTGACACCTGGGAAGTGGCTGCTTCTCTTTGTCCTGAGAAAGGGGATCTGTTCTTACGTACTAGGTAGACTGGGGCATCGGTGCTCCATAGCAACACTAGTTTCTCCCGTGAAGAGGAGAAAAATCTGGCTTCACTCACAGAGGCAAAAACACAAATGTATGAATGTTCAGTGGTGTCTCACAAGTGTAGTATTGCTGTAAGTTCATCTGAATGACTTCCTTCTAGAAGAACATTTGTAAAATGTGGTGAGCACTAAGTAATACCATTGCCTGTGTGGGAAACACTAGAAAAAAAAATTAGTCATTCCATGTGCTGCTATTTGCACACAGGTAGTGGTGATTAGAAATGTCTGAATTAAATGCTTTTCACAAATAAGATTTCAAAATTTAGTGATTGTTGGCCAGGAACGGTTTTGGTCATCTTTGTACCTCTATTCCTACAAGTGCACTTTTTAAAAGGTCCTTTTATGAAAACAGCAAAATGCTGGGGTGTATTCCCATGTGATGTGTTCTGAAGGAGTGGATGGAAATGCATTCCTTACAGCCATACTCATATACACTGAGGAAACCAAACCAGTATATTTGAAGTACTGCTTATTTCTAAGCAGCTATTCTGGTTGGTAATAAAGTTTTGTATTAGACTCAAATTATGTGGATGTTGAAAGCTACTTGCTAGAGTTAATAATGGTAATTTTTAAAGCTGTAATTTATTACAATAATAACTGGTCAGCATTCCATGTCACACACGCTGTACTGATAACCTTCCTCTGCCTGACAGTCATATTCTGCCCATCCTGTAGAGTGAGGGCAGGGACCCTCTGGTATGCCCTCCTGCAATGTGGGGCTAAACTTGGTGTTCTCATGGGTCTGGTGGTGACCTGGCATCAGTGATGGTGAGATCTCTGTGGGGTTTGCCTTTTTGGAGACAAATGCCTGGCAAATCATGCTGGAATGGCTGGCTAGTCAGGTGCTGCTTGTAGTCACAGGTGGTGCAGGCAATGGATAACAGGAGCAAAGGAGATAAATTGCATCTTCAAGAACTCTTTGCTATGGAGTGATTTCCGTGATAAATGAAGAGGTAAAGGAAGGCCAGTCCTTAGGTGCCTGCACTCTTCCAGTGACCATTGCATTTTTATGGTTTGGATAATACTTGTAAACCAGCTACAGGTGAGCAAAGCATCTGGTCCAGAAACTGTTGAATTGGAGATGAAACTGTGCCTTTTGGATAGTGCCTGGAGTATCTATACTGTGCTACTGCATTTGAAATCTATCTGGCTTTGTACCACTTATAAAATGCATTCACAGTAGGTGGTGGCATCAGCCTCCTCTTAGTGAATGCAGATATTTATGTTATGCAAAAGGTTTTCCCACTTTGCTGCATGCAGATGATGACTGGAGATACCATTCCTGTTAGATAAAAAATTGAGTCTGACTTTAGAGGTGAATTCAAAGAGCAATTTCTATTTAATATATATAGCAACAAATAGGAACAAAGCTGCTTAAGGAGTACTTTAATGATGAATCATTATATTACTCTTGCCAGTCTGAAAGGTAATAAAAGTAAAAATGGTGCTAGGATTTAGTTGCTTAGAAAATTCACAGAAAGGGACTCTATTGTAGAGAGGGTTTGACACCACATCAAAGAAATTTTTTGAGGTACAAAAATATCTAATGACTTTCCACCCCAAAGACAAGAGACAGCTGCTATCTATTGTTTATTGTTCCAGAAAGTCATTTTCTTTTGTTGTTAGTCACCCTTAATTTATTGAGTTTTTTTAAACTCTGACCGATTTCCCCCACCCCTGTTTCAGGACAGATGCTGTCATAATACTTTTTCAATGCTATAATTTTTATTACCAATCCTAATTAAATGCTGTAACTTTTGAAAATTAGATTAATTTGAACCATCAGCGCAATGCAAATGCTGTTATCATCAGAGATCATAAAATGTTCAAGGCACCATAATTTTACTACATAGCTGCAGTGGCATGTGTCCAAGGATCTGGCTACCTTTGTTCAGCTGACATGGACTGTAATGTGTGCGCTTCTGAGCAGTGCAGCATGAATAGAAATGATACGTTCCTCAGCTGTTGAATTGCACATTCTAGCCATAAGTCAACAAACATTAGAGAAAAGACATCACCTCTCCCATCACTGAAATACTCCTTCCGTGCTATAAATATTGTATGAACTCTCTGGTTTCTGCGCAATAGATAAAAGGACAGATAGAGGTGGGAGGTTGTTGCACATCAAAACTGCACTTTATTGGTGAGCTGGGTAGTAGTGGACACGATACAGTTAGCCCCACTGTCACTCAAGATTTTTCTACCCTTGGCCCATAGTCTGTGAATTCAGGTTGCATAGGAGCTGCTTCAGCTGGTTTGGTCTCCAGCCAGGACACACACTAATCATCACTTTGGTCTGCTGGGCAGCAGGGCAGGTTCCAGTAAGTTGGTTCCTTTTAGAACAATTTCTGTATTTTGATTTTCAATATATTCCCCCCCAGATATTAAGTAGCAAGTAATGAATTTTGATTACAACTCAAGTGATGGCAGAGTTGGTCTCTGCTCCCTTTCAGCTTTATTTCTTAGGTTGTGACATTATGGAGGACCTCACTGGTTGTTACAGATATAATTACCTGGCAGTGACAGGACAGTGTTAATCTGACAAGTCTCTTTGCATTGGAACTTCATGTTTTCTTCACCAGAGAAAAATGCACTTTGAGGGAACCATTACTCCTACTTATTTTAGGAGTGTACAGTAAGATGAGATGAATTGCAGGATAGAAATGCCCAGCACTCCCTAGTCCCCCAGATGGAGCCTATGTAACTGCCCTCGTGTCAGGTGTGGGGGTGTTGGCAGCAGCACTAGATAAGATGGACCCCACCACACAATGGAAGGTGGTTTCAGCCCACATTCAGCAAACTGACAGCTCCACCTGGGCTACTCCAGACTACTTTGAGGGGCTTGGTGGAGTATCTGACTCTGCAGGTTTAACTCTGCCTTACTGAACTTGAATTGCTTTGTCAAACCGTGTTATCAAGTGGGGCTGTGAAGCATGTGCTGCTGTTTGCCACTGAGCATTCCAGTAGCAGGTACCCTTATGTTTCTGCTCTCTGGGACCCGATATTGCTAATTGATTATGTATGCAATCTCTTTGATTGGTACTGCAAGACATGCTTTCCCCCCCTGCCCCATTAAATAGCAATGATTAGACTTGTGCATTCCAGGATTTATGGTGAAACTGAGATGGGGAAATCTATGTCAGTTTAGAGACTGATGCAGATGATACTATTTTTGTAAGTGGGTTTTGTGGATCTCCTGATCCTGCCCACTTCCCAACACCTTGAATACTTGCAGGGAGTTCCTGCTGCAGAGAGAAGACAATTAGTGTGAGACTCGTCCCATAAAAAATTTTTGTATTTGTGATTTACCCAGCAGACTTGTTTCAGCCAAAATATGGAATTCAGGAGTGTGTTTTCATGCCAACAGTTGCAGCATTTGACCACAAATGCCCAGCTCCAATCTTGTAGCATATGCGACATTCAGGAAGCTCTGGGCAGACATGTAGGATTTTATAACAGTTATTGCTTGTAAAGGAAAAAAATCGTGAAGTGCAGAAGCATATTAATAATCCACATTTTAATGTATATAGTGTTTTGCACACAGTTATTGTGGACATTGCTATCTGAAAGATTGTAATCTTAATGTTTCTAATGGAGGCTATTGTAGATTTACTGAAACTCTTACAGTTATGGTTTAAATTTAATATACACTCACTTTGAAAAAGCCTGTATTTCTAGATTTTATGGTACCCAGCACTATGTGCTTGGCTTGTGACAATAAAATCATAGCTGAATGCTGGAATAAATGTGAATTTGTCTGTACCAAAGAGGTCTTATCTTGATAACTTGCCTATTTTTAAATGTTAATAATGTTCTCTGTTTTCTACAATAGTGTGCAAATACAAAACCTCATGTAAGTAACTGAGTCTTGGCATTGTAGTGTGAATATGGCAAATACTGTCTAGTAATCCTTGGTTCTGTAATGCATACATGATTCTGGGGACCATGTCTGACCTCCTGATGACACAAGCTATAGAAAATTTCATCCAACAACTTCTCCTTTCCTTTCAGAAGAATATTCAGACTTATTTAGAGAGTGCAGGTAACTGAAACTCAGAGGTGTCCTGAGGGTAGTTGTTTTGGTGAGTAATTATTTCTGGTGATTTATAAAATAATAAATCCAATCTGAGTTTATTTCCTTGTTTTATATGCTGTATCATCTTCATCCTTTGTCTGCTTAATTAAGGAGCCTGTTAGTAATGGAAATCACTTCCCGTGATGTGGACAAATCATTGATCAGCCTTCTTTTTGCTAAAGTGATCATATAATTTAAACTCTTTCCACAGAATCTGTTTTCAGGCCTTCAATCCTGTGCATTTATCTCTGTTTTTCAGCATCTTTTTAAGCTGTGGACATTAAAGGTGGCTCTTCAGGAACAGCAGAACCCTACATTTTACTGATATTCTCACTAACACCATACACAGAAACATCACCTTTCTAACCCTGCTGCTCTTCAAATGTATCATCAGATCTTGTAGCTCCAACATGGCCCTGGGACCTTGTGTTCCACTTATCTCCATGACTTGCATATATATTTTTAATTCTCCAACTTTGAACATACAGTTCTCCCTTCTGTAAGTGGAGTAGATCATGTACCATTGCATTCTTTGATCCTAAACAAGGAGACTTGTGTTTTTCTATATTACTGTCTGATCTTTGGTAAGGCTGGGCATATGAAGGAGCCTGTTACTCGACGGTGCTCATCTAAGTTTGGCAATATATATTGCTTAAGCTGGTTCTGAGTTGCACTGGGCTGCAAAACTTGTCTCTGTAGGCCCAGTTAAAAGCACTTCCATTCACTGGTGGTTCCTCATTAAAATTACATCTTGTCAGTTATCAGTGATTTTTAAAGTGTTCTGTAGTAATTTCATGTAATGATATTCTTACAGTCAGTGTGTGGTGTGTCACTGAGCTGTTTGCAAAAAACAAGCTTGCAGTGCTGGCACATCTGCACCCCCTCCCCCTCTCCCCACACTTTATTAAGTATACTAGAAAATAATTTCAGGATTATTGAAAAGGCTGATTGAGGCTCCTATCACATGCAGGTACAGGGTTCCCTACAGTCACCATGATTTCTATTGCTTCCAGCTTCCAGGTAGTCACTGGGTGCTGTTTTCCAGGAGAGACTGAACAGGTTTCTGTTGTGGTGTTCATAAAATCAACCATGACAAACACAAAACAAATTAAGAATTTGGGTTTTAAGTAATCTTGTTTGTCCATACTTTTTGTCAGTTCTGGGGTTTTTCTGCTGGTGTCTAATTTAATGACTTTCTTTCATTCCTTAGGAGTTCAGTCCTCCAGCAGTTGCTCTCTGATGTTGCTTTGGGTCTCATGCCCAGGGTGGATAACCATCTTGATTACTTACAATTGCTGGACTAATATTTGTGGTACATCCAAGACTCTCCTGTCTAGCTCCTCATCTCATATGTATCTTTTCTTTAGCCAGATCATGTTTTTCCATTGAGGTACTTGCTTTCCTGCAGGAGTAT
Organism: Scytalopus superciliaris; assembly: GCA_013400415.1. Taxonomy (NCBI): domain Eukaryota; kingdom Metazoa; phylum Chordata; class Aves; order Passeriformes; family Rhinocryptidae; genus Scytalopus; species Scytalopus superciliaris. The sequence goes on along the minus strand of VXBX01003991.1, from coordinate 2,350,257 downwards.
GGAGTAAAACCTTTCCTCTTCTGATCACTGGCGTGTTGTTTTCTATTTCCTATCCCCTCAGTGCTCACCCTGGTATTTCTTATTCTTTTAGAACCCTTTGTCCTTATCTCTGGGACTCTCTGATTCCACCTTGATTACTTCTTTCTCTCTCTCTTTATGCCACCTTTGCTTTTTCACAGTTTTTTCTTGAACAGTCCATTTGTTTCCTTGACATTAACAATTACTGACAGCCTGGTATCCTGTCTCCAGCAGTGGCAAATAGCAGATGCTTAGAGAATAATATAAAAAGCAGGGTGAGAATATAATAATCCTAATATATCCTGGCAGCAGTGATCAGTATCATGTATGCCTGACTATTGTGAATGTGTTTTAGCACAGCCCAGTGGGGGATGTAATGCCTAAAACATTGTGGGTGAGGAAGGGATAATTTTACAAGATGGCAAATTTTCTTGTGTAATCACCTCTTTCCAAAAGTGCTGCCCTTTCCTTGTGGTGTTGCTTTGCTTTGTTTAGCGCAAACAGCCACATACTTGTTTCTGAGCCAGTCCTGAGATTTATCCACAGGACTCCTTGCACCTGATTGAGTAGAAGCTTGTGTTTCTCTCCCCTGAGTCTCCTTGAGATGGTTGCAGTGTGGCAAGATGAAGGGAGAAGTCCTTGTCTTTGGTTATGAGCCCTTAAATGATCATGTTGCTTGACAGATTCCTCTGGCATTCAAGCTCTGACTAGTTGCAATAGAATCTGACAAGTGTGATGTAAATTTATGAAAATCGTGGCCACGTCAGAGAGGGAGAGACCCAAACCAGTATCCCTCCGCTCCTGAGGGGTTACAGGTGTCTGTCCTGCTTGCCCCATGGCAGGGCATCCCAGGAGTGTGCACATGGTGGCCAGGTGACCAGCAGCACAGGCTGGCCCCACAGTTTGGCCCCAAATCTGCACAGCTGCTCTTCTCTATCAGTGATCTGATGAATCAGGGCTTGACACACAGAGTGTGGGAGGCTGTGAGGGTTACCAGGATGTGCACTTTGCTTCAGTGTGAGATTGAGATGTATCACAGCAGCCAAGTTTGTAGGAGGTGGCATGTGGAGGTTTGGGGGCCTTTTCTCTCTGTGTCTTCATGGTTACTTTGGGGTTCATTCACTACTTACAGATTATTTGTTTTCTCCAGTATGCCTTCAAATCTGAAACAGGGTCTGAACTGCTTGAAGCATGTAGAAAAATACCTTTCAGGTTTTTAAATTATAGGTTTAAAATTGCATTTAAAAATACCTCTGTTAGCAATAGAATATATTATCCAGAGCACTGAGCAGCTAAATCAGAGGAGCGATGTTGGAGGTGTTAGACTTCTAGTTTCTAGTTCTTCATTTGGCACTTCTTCTGTTGCCATCACTGATCTAGCATCCAACACACCATAGTTTGATTTATCCTCACTTAATTGTCAGCTTTACTGAAAGAATTGTTTTATTTCAAAGTTGCATTTTCTTCACATGATTTATTTTCTTTTATGGTTGTTGCTTTGTACATTACTATCTGCAGAAATTTAGGAGGAGTCCTTGGAACTTCCTTAGGATAACACATAAAGGACCAATGGGTCCTTTATAGACATGACTGTAGTAAGTACCTAGCTCTTCACTGTTTGACCTCACCAGTAAGGGAAAGGGTTCTTCTGTTCATATAGGTGAGTCCATAAGTCCCCACAGCTCTGTTTGCTCTAATACATGCCATGTGATTATTCAGTAAGACTGGACATTATTCTTCTGTCTTTTTTTCCCCTCTCCTCCCAGAAGCAGAGGAGTGCCTATTGTGAGCTGTGTCAAGTGATCCTAGCAGTGGTTTTAGAGGATGTTCAGAACAGGGCAAGGCACACGCTGTGCCTTGCCAGATGGAAGTTTCTAACTTTGTGCAAAGTTGTGCATGCCAGAGCTCAGGAGTGTGTGCATATGTAAATTATCTTGTTAGAAATTCAGGGCAGAAAGGCACATAGTTCCTTTGATGCCAAAGGGGACTGTATCTAGAGACTCAGGGTGGAAATATGACTCCTGATACGTGTTTTAGTTCTGTATAAATCATCTGTAAGTACAGCACACTCTATTCATTTAGCTGGTGACAGTGTTATTTAGGGGTGATACAAAACAGTCACAAAGTAATAAGGACTGCTTGAGAAGAAAATATGTGCTAAAGCTCTTAGGTATAATGCTAATTTAAATAAAACATGTGCTCTGTTGGGGCTGTAGAATATTTCTCCTAGCAGTCTTTATAATATTCAAGACATGGATGCTTAAAAGTTGGTTTTCTTCAAAATGAAGATGCCATGATTATTTAAGAATGCTGAGACTCCTTTTTAGGTTGAGTTGATTAATTTTGTCCTTAAAAGAATGTTTTATGGGTGTCTTAGCAGTAGGGACACCTGTGTATGCAAATGCAGTCCAGCAGCATATATCCCTAAACATGATAGAAAGCACAGGGAGGAACTGCTCATTTTGCTGCCATGCTTCAAGTTAGGCTCATGAGAAAGGACATGTTAAGCAGATATTACTTTAATGATTTTTAATGCAGATATGGTGCATAGAAAATGAATGTAACTATTTGTAAAAGCTGAATAAAAACAAATTTTCCATAAAGAAATCTCTAAATTTCATATCAAACCAAATTATAAGTATGCTAATGGATAATAGCTGTTCTACCTGGAGGATGTTTATTGCCCCCACTCTATTTCTCTGAAGGTTATTTGCTATGTGGACATTATGCTATAAAATCCTTTGCTGAAGTGATAACCTTGTGCTACTTGCAAACAAAGTATGGTTAGATTGGAGTTATTGCTGCTATCTCACAGTGCAGATGCTTTCTAGTTATGGTGCAAATATTAGAACAAACAAGTCTTACTAACTTACTAACCTTTACACATATTAAAAGATGTGTGCATTTTTTTAATGTGTAGAGTTTTGTAATTCAGATTAGAGCACAGTTGTGATAAAAGGTTGTTATATTGACTGTTTGGGAAATATACCTATTGCAGACAGCTCCCTATGCAGCTGCAGGGTGTACCCTGGGAGGAGGAAACGGCCAGAGCCCAAGCAAGGGCCCATGGCCTTGTTGCAGTGGATAAGATATGGTTTACCCCTGGCTCTTTCAGCTGTGGTGGGGCAAATACTGTGCGTGCAGCACTGCAGTGAAACCTCCTGTGGGCTGGGAAAGAGAAGGTGTGAATACTGTGCTAATGATGCTGATTTTGGAGAGGAGATACCCACGATGGCAAGTTGTCTCCCTCCCTGGTGAAGCAGTAAGCACCATGTGCTTACAGGTGTTGATTCTGTTGGCTGTTTGGGCTCATGTGGCTCTTTTTCTATATATTCTCTCCTCTCAGAAAACATGGCTTGAGGCCATTTCCTCTTGTCCTGCAATTTTCTCTTGCCTGGGAGAAAAGGCTGACCCCCTCATTGCTGCAACTTCTTTCAGGCAGTTGTAGAGCAGTAAGGTCTCCCCTGACTCTCCTTTTCCCCAGACTAAACACTCCCAGCTCCCTCAGCTGCTCTGTGACTTAAGTGACGTTCTCTCTAGAATGTTCTCTGGACACTCTCTGGCACCTCAATGTCTTCCTTGTCATGAGGAGCCCAGAACTAATCCCAGGATTTGAGGTGGGGCCTCACAGGGGCCAGCACATGTGGGCCCAGCACAGGGGGTCAGTCACTGCCCTGGTCCTGCTGCCACACTATTGCTGCCACAAGCCAGGTGCCATTGACCTTCTTGCCCACCTGGGCACACCTTGGCTCATGTTCAGGTGCTGTCAAACAGCACCCCCAGGTCCTTTCCCACTGGGCACTTTCCAGCCACTCTGCCCCAGCCTGGAGCTGCAGGGGGTTGTTGTGACTCAAGGGCAGGACCCAGCACTCAGCCTTGTTGACTCTCACACAGTTGGTCTCAGCCCATTGATCCAGCCTGTCCAGATCCTCCAGAGCCTCCCTGCCCTTCAGTAGATCAACATTCCCATCCAAAGTGTTTCATGTTCCTGGATTTCCCTTTCCTCAGCCACCCCTGACAGTGTTGATGGTAGAAGTGGAGTGACCTGCCTGTAAGACAAACAAGCACTTGAATTTTTGTGTAATGTTTTCTAGAATACCTCTACTGTGCTTTCCAAAGGATTTCTTATTAAGACTTTACAAGCTTGGCTAGTCATGTAGCTTTAATGCTCTCTTTGTCATCTGGCTATTAGCTGTGGCTGAAGGAAGAACTAACTCCAGAATCTAAAAGAAAGACTCAGTATATCTGTAATAAACAGGCCCCAATCTCCTTAGTCTCTAAATAGTGTTGCTGCACAGCTGCATCAACATTTTCAGGTCTAGGTTATGTCCCGGGCCATGGATTCAAGAAAGTAATTTTGATGAGGAGATGACTACCAGCCACATCACTGCCCCAAGCAATGATGAATTCAGAACCCTCTGTAGAATTTGCAAGTGGATTTACAATGTCTTACATTGATGCAGAAGACTGCATCTCCCAGAGATGAGTAAAAAGCTCACTAGAAACACTATATGAATAATAATTATAGAGCTATATTCACCTCTGATTTTTGTTTCGAGATTTCTGTGAGAAAACTGCATGCTGAGATAGATAGAATTTTCTCTTTTGCTCTGTGTTGCTCAGGGACTTCTTTTTTGCTTCTGGCTGATTGAGGAAAAATGAGAAAATGCTTAAATTGAACACTAGACTTCCTAATAGTATGAAAAGCATCCTAAGGGGCTTGGATGTATGTTGTAATGGCAGTAATTTCTTTGAAGATGGGTAGCTGAGAGGTCAAGCTTGAAAATCTTCCTATAATTTTCTAAGATTGTTCCATTTTGTCAGAATGAGAGATTTTTGATTGGAAAGGAAACAGAAGAAATGAGTGAGGTGGGTTTTTTTTAATTGTAAAGATGGTGGGAAGAGGTAGCTCTTTATGACAAAAGACCCTGTTATCCTCTTATTGTTTTGCACAAATGTAGATGCTGACTCTGGAAAATACGAAGATCCAAGAAAAAGTACTGCCTGAAGTAGTCACTCACATCTTTTATAATAGCTGTTGCTGTACTGCTACATAGAAATCCATTGCAGTGGCAGTGTTGGGGCACATGTAATGCTGAAAATGCACTGGGCTTTTACTGTCTTCGAAGGCTAAATTACTTGTTTGTTAACAGTTCTTTGATTATCAGAAAAGCTTTTGAGAGTACTCAGCATTTACAGATTCAATAATCTGTTTCTAGGAGTTTGTGGCAGTAACTGCCCATGACAGAGCTCTGCAAATGCAAAAGGCTGACTTTTTGGGTGATACAGTTCATTTCTGTGGAATCTCTGAGGCTTGACATAGGGTATAACAACTTCAGATTAAACATTTTCTCAAGTTAGTGACTTTTATGTGGATGGTGTGGGCAAGCAAGGAGGGAAGGATATTAAAAAGTGAAGTTTTATGTGGATTTAGCAAACAAAAGCTACATAACATTTATGTAGCAGCCACATCCTGTTAAATGTCTTTGAATATCATGTGACAACATCTCTCAAAATACTGATGACTGTTTCACTGTAATTGCAGTGGTCAAGGTGGACTTGGGGTCCCAGACTGCTGAAGGGTTCCTTAAAACGAGACATTGAGTCTTTCAGAATAAATATATTACTGCTCAGGTTTACACTGAATGATTATTAACAGCACTGAATAAATGTGTGAAATCCTAGAAGCCGTGTGCAATATCTTACCCACACATTATGTGAAGAGGAGAGAGGAAAGAGAGGTGCTGGCCCTCAGTGGAGGAACTTGTCAAGTTTGCAGCTGAATGTCTACCAGAACTGAATGGAGAAGTATCTCTTCTGTCTCAAATTTATTGACAGTGTCCCTCAAAACAGATTTATCCCCCACTGGCCTTCATTAAAAATAAAGACGAGAACTTTGTTTTCTGTCTTCTGATTGCACTCAGTGAAACACAGAAGTGCTGCCAGAATGAGACTGGGTATCATGTTTTGAGTGTGCAATAGTCTCTTTTTTTTTGAAAGGCTTTATTTTATGATTTAATTATTGCATGACAAGGGTTTGTTGGAAGAAGGCAATTTAATTGGATTCTCAATTTTATAGGCAGGATCTAAAGAATTACTAGAAGGTGTTTCCCATAATGTTTACAACTCTCCTTTTATAGCACTTCTTTACATGCATTTCATGGCTGACACAGATGTACATACAGAAATAGTACATATTTATAGACCAAGCTTATAGTTTAAGGCAAATAAGCAGGCCTTGCCTTTAGTAGCATATTTTCCTGCATAAGGACTCTGATTTTAAATAGTGTGGATAATGGTGTCTTTGCTATCTGAGGAGTGTATGGGTATGACTCATGGTGTCATAAATACTACGGCTATTACAGTGAGCATCCAAGTGAAATTACACAAAATTATATATTTGCCAGGGTTCTTTTCTCTAACGGCCAAACTTCAAAATAGAAAGCTTTATTATTCATTTTGATGCATTTGAACTACTGAATGTTCTTGCTGGCCCACTAGACACTTTAATAGGGCTCCTGAACATCATCAATAATTCATGCATCTCTTAAACAGGCATGTGGTACTTGTTATTCAACTATAATCTGAGTGTACTATATTGTGAGCTACTATAGCATGCTCAGTGACATGCTCGGTGCTGGCTCTTGACGTCATAGAGGTGACAAGTTCTTGGATTTGGGCACCCTGTGTGTGGTGCTGCCAAACAGGGAATGGTCCTCTTTGCCCTCACCATAACTGTGGCTTTTCCTAAAAGGGAGACAATTGTGAGCTGAGGATGTTGAGAACTCCCTTCAAGTGTGATTTGCCTGATGTGCACGGTGTAAATCATCCCCAGCATATGACTGTCACTGCTGGTTGGAGCAAAGATGGGAAGCTGATGGTACAGCTGGAGAGGTGTGGAGGAAGCCTAGTCTGGGGTATGTGAGGGTTCAGGTAGCATTAGCAAAAGTGGAAGTGAGTGTTAAACTGGAATGGACTATTCCAGTTCAAGACAGAACTGAAAATCCAGTGATTATTGTAGAATACATTAACTGATTTTTATGAAGAAACCTAATAGAATGCTTTTTTTTTTGTTTGTTTATTTTTGTTTTGTTGTTGCTGTTGTTTTGAAGTATGTCTTTATATGTCATGCACACTGTGACATCTCTTGTTGTGCTAAATACCATAGCAAGAGAAAAGGTTTTAGAATTAGAGTATGAGAAAGGCCCAGGATGAGTACAAGGAGAGCTATTCCTGGGGGGTCTGAACCTTGACATGCCTCATAGAGGTCTGTTAGAGGCATTAGCTGTCTTTGACCTGCTTTTACCAATGGAAAACTGAGATATGCAAAGCACTGAGGCATCATACGTCCAGGATGAGCATCTCAGCAGAGCTGAGAAATGACTGTGAGTTTCCTGGATAGCAATCCAGTCTTTCTGCAAGAACCTTCCTCTTTTAGATTTGCCACATTTGAGCCATTCTCATGTGTCTCTACAAACAGAGTAAGAAGTAACAAATAGTTAAAAAAAAAATAAAAATGTAGTGTCTTCCACAGGTATTTGTGAAAAACTGTCAATAATGTTATTTTTGAATAAGAATTTGTTGCACAAAGAACAGTAACTTGTCAGAAAACTGCACAAAACCCAGTACCTACAACCATTCAAGTGAGAGTTTTACTGTGAGTGGAATGAGTCCAAAGTCAAGACCTTTTTCTCTCTCCCTATTTGAACTTATTGTTCTTTATCAGTCTTCTAAGAAAAATGTTATGCTGACTTCTTGAGTTCTGTATTGGCATCTGGATAAGGATCAGATTGTGGCCCATGTTTGTTCAGGATGCAGGAGACTGTGAAGAACTCCATGGCTATGCAGCTTTCAGGAGTCAAGCTCCAATCCCCGGGCAACTGTGGGCTGCGCTGGTTTGGAAATAGCTTTTTTGCAGCTAGCTTAGGACTGGTAATGCAGCACAGTGTTGCACCCTGCCAGTGTGATGTCTGTGTTAAGTGAGCTGGGGAGCAGAAGGAGACTGTTCAGCTCTGTCCCAGCCTGACGTTGCTTAAGGCTGGGCGAGATGCAGTTGCACTGGTATTGGCTCAGTGTTCCTTATGCCTCACATATTGGGTTTCTAGCAAAAATGGAGCTTCCATTTTTTAATTCAGACTGCAATGAGGTTAGTTCTAACAGTGTGCAGCTCATGCTGGAAATAGTTTTTAGGTGGTGGGTGTATTTGAAAAGAAAGATGATGGTTCTTCACTTGCTTTTGGCTCTATTGATGACATTAAGATTTCAACATTTCTCTCTCTTGACTTCTGCATTTCAGTGAACCTTTTAGTCTGTCTTGGTGAAGTATTTGGGTCAAATGAAAATTCTGGCTCTGTGGCAAAAGAGCAAATGATGGCAGTGGCTGATGGTCACTACCGGTTGTTTTGCACTTATGTCTTGGAGTAATGGCCAGGGAGAAAAAGCCAGTTATTCCATACCAAGGGTTACTGTGCTTGTTCATCTGGGACCTGCGGCCTGAACAAAACCAGTTTCTCATTTAGGCTATCAACAGAGCATCTGAGATCATAGCTCATGTGTCATACTGGACAGGGGAAGTTGGAACTACCAGCATTTGAATCTGTTTCCGAGGTGTTTGACACAGGAGGGTTGTGAGTCCCCACTGATGGTGGCTGAGCTTTGAGCAGTGCTGCCTCCATTGCCTATCGAGTGTTGAGCTGCTGCTTATGCAGTGGTACAGGTTATACTGCTTTTCCCAAACTACTCATCACCAACCAAGTTGCTCTGAAATGTGACAGGATGATACCATTTCATAAGGAGTAGTTTTATCCTTACTTATCCTCCCGTGATAAGTACTGGAGTCCCTCCAGACTGTCAGTGGGCTACAGCCTGGGACCCTCTTTTCAAATCTGTTTTCTGCTTTGTTTCTTAGTGTCATGTTTTGTTTCCATGGAAACTCTACAACCTAACTCAAATGATAAGACTGTCAGGTGCATGAACAATACTGTCATTAAAGAGCATCCTCAGCTCTGGATGTTTGCTCATCGTATGTCCAGGCATCGTATCAACCAGGCAGGCAGTGTGGTGTCAGGAGAGGCGTTGTGACCACCAAAACTTGATGGGAGCCTGAAGGCTTTGGAAGAGCTGGTGAAGCCAGCCGGTGCTCCTCTGGAGAGGAGTTTCCTTTGGCTGGCATTCCCTAAAGATGTTGTGCCCATAGCAATTATAGGAAAGGAGGAATATTTTGCCATTTTAAAAAGAATGAGCTCGGGTTATGTATAAAAGCAAAGTTCATAGTGAAAAGAACAGATTTACAACAATAATAAAAGAAGTTAAATGGAAAATGTGTTGTTTCCAGGAAAAATGGATTAACCACAAAATGTACCCTGGAGTGAAGTGTTAACTTCTATCACTGAGCATGGAAATATGTGAGGCAATTTTTGTGTGCTGTGATGAATTAGAGTGGTTGATTTGCATCAATATTTCCAGTCCTGTTTGCACCCGGGAATCTGCTCATGGCAATATCTTCCTCCTTTCAGCCCCATCCCTGCTGTTGTCATTGAAGAACATCAGTAAGAGAAAAAAGCTTGCTTTAGTGTAGACAAAAGTACTGTACTTGAAAGAACAGTTTCCCCTTTCCTCTCTTTGAAAGCTTTACAGATCCTGTTATACTGGTAACCACTTTTTGTAAGTGCCACATTAGCAGGACAAAAACACAGTGCACAAGAGAATTTGCAACCCTTTAAGGAAATGCCATTAGACTGTGAGATAAAATGTGGCTCTGCATCTCTAAAAATAATATATTTGCATCTCTATAAGGACTTCAATTTTGGTAGCTAGGAATAGTCTAGGCATCTTCATTGTAATTATTAAGAATTACTAGCTTGCACAATTACTGCTTCGAGAGAGATGTGAATGTACATGGTATTTTAGAGGACATGGAGAAGTGAAGAATTTATTGCTATTTTAAAAGCTGGAGTTTACTTGCTTGCTGGCAAACAGTATAGGAATTCAAGAATTGCCAAGGTGGAGAAGGCTTCAGGTTCATCTTGTTTGGTGTCTCTGCTCTGACAGACTCTAAGACATTCAGAGAAAGGGAGGAGCCTTGTCTTAGGGAGAGGTGAGAGAATTTCTTGAGGCAGTGAAAACCAGGAGGTGCACGGGGGAGAACAGCCTAGAAAGTAGGAACAGCATGAATTTCTGCAGTGCGGAGTGGGGTGGTCAGGCCATGGATTTGCTATTATCTAATTACATGATGCAAGAATAGTAACCTCTTCTGAAACAATTGCAAAATGCCCACAACTGTGCATCTTAGAAGTGGTTTGATGTACCAAGGAAAACTCTATCCATGTGTTGTTGTTCTGTAATGGGATAGAATCTTTCCATCCAGCAGTGTAGATCAGCTCTGTTCTTCTGCACCTTCTCTGTGGTGTCTGTTGGGTTTTTGTGTCGGCTTTTTGTTTTCATTAGCTTATTTCATTAATTAAAATAAATTACATAGGATGTACTTTTTGCATGAACACTGCCAGAACTGGAAGCTCTCCATAGGATTGTACTAACAGGTGCAGATACTCCTTGTCAACACACAAGTGTCAGCTCACTGTCCATGCTTCTTTCATGGGTTGGGTCTTTGTGCAGGCTACCATTTGGCTATGGTTTTGACCTCCATAAGTATTTCCTGCTGCAGAATGCTGTTGGAATAAGCTCTTAACATGCCTGTCTTATGGTCCTTGAAAAGCCCCATTTTTCACAGCACATTTTCTTTTGAAGTCTGATTCAAAGCGCATTGTAATTGGTGTAGTCTCCTATGCATTCTAATGGAGCCAAATCAATGGTCATGCATTTGGGAACAAAGAAAATTGCCTGCATCTGCATGGTGGGAGGATTCAATCTTAGAGTGCCATGATGTTGAAGGGACTTGGATGTCAGGCTGAAAGCCAGCCACATGTGAGCTTCAGCTCTGTGTGACTGAATGTGGCCCTTGGCTGTACCTGTGGGGGAAGGATTGTTGTTCCCGTACGCCCTGCTGATGACATGACTGCTTAGACATTCATCCCTTCTCTGAGGTTAACACGTTTTAAAAAAGGATTATAGAAATTTGTAAAGGGCTCATGAAAGTTCTACAAAAATGACTGGGTGTCTGTAAAACATTCATTTTTAATGAGAGGCTCAGTCTAGTTAAAATAAGGTTAAGAGGATACTTACTGGAACTGTATAAATACTGCAGCAGGAGATTTATGGTTACAGGAGGCTTTTTAAACTAATAGGCAAAAGTGGAACTGTATAAACCAGTGGATGGAAGCTAAAATTAAGCTAATACATGTTGGAAGAAGTATAACTCTAAAAAAATGTTACCGAAGAACAGAGTGAGTCTTTATCGCTAGCACTCCTTAGGAATATACCCATTTTGAAGGTCAGCACATTACTGACTTTCAGGATAGCTGTGGGAGACTCTCATTAAATATTTCTGGGTTATACTATGTGTAAGATCACATTAAATATTTAGACTCCCTACTCTTGGCCTTAAAGCCTAAGCACTTGGCAGCCACTGGTGTGAGGGAGCTTTGGAGAAAATTCAAAGTTTAGATTGAGTATTAGGAAAGAATCTTTTTACAGAAAGAGTTGTCAAGCACTGTCCAGGGAAGTGGTGGAGTCACCTTCTCTGGAGGTGCTTAGATGGGGCACCTGGGGACATGGTTTAGTGGTGGGCTTGGCAGTGTCAGATTTACGGTTGGACTCAATGATTGTATAGGGCACATCACACTGTTAGGTGCTAATTTACACAAGGATCCAGACTGCATTGGCCAGATTGCTCCAGGATCCAACAATCCAATGATTTTAAAAGAAGTTTCACTTTTTTGCAGGTTTGATTTATTATGTTTGTTAATGTCTATTACTTTAAATTGATATTTCTTACCATATAGTTTTGCTGGAGCAGCTTTTAGATGTAATGTTTTTAACTGCATATAAAGTTATCTGGCTGATACTTATGAATGTTTTCTCCCAAGAGCAAAATCTCTAGCTAAATATTCTGGGCAAGTAATAAAACTGTCTTTAAAAAAAACCTTTTGAAATGTACATATTAAGTTAGTGAAGAAAGGAAGAATGGATGAATTTTTTTTTTTTTTCTTTCCCAACTTTAAGCTGTAGGGGTCTTAGATGTTGCTCACAGATTTAATAGGTATCAAATTATCAGAAAGAGTTTCTTTTTCCCAGACTTTACTTTCATTTAAACAACTGTCATCAGATTTACAGGTCACTCTATGTTGCAAGCAGGATTTTATACGAAGATCATAGTTTTGAGATTATGGTTACTTTTTTTTTTTTTTTTAATGTAGCATTTTTTCTGGTAAAACTGAATGTCATAGGCATCAATGCCCTTTGGGAAGCACTCCCCATTTCTGGGTTCTGTTGATACCACACTCGATGGAAGCATCACCCATGTAAGGGTCTCATCCCAGCTTCTCACAGACAGATTGTCACCCATGAGCATGTGGCATCAGTCTGTGTCCTGAATCTTCTTTAACTGTTTTTAACTTGTATGCTTTGGAAAACAAAAGTAATTTTGAAATAAAAAAGGTTACAAGGTAGACTTGTTGTGGGAAGCTGTAAGCTGAATTCTTACTTTGGAGACTTTAAAATTCACTAAAAGACTTAAGCTTCAGTAAAAACAAAGGATGTGGGGCAGTTCAGTGGTGTCACAAAATCCAAATGCATGATGTTTTAATGCTAAACAGAATTGTTACTTCTAGAAAATAGTAATAACAGTATTTTACTCTGCTCAGTCTGCTTCAAAATGTTTCATTTGCCCTAATAAAGGTTAGGGATGCCCTTGTATGGCTGATGCTCAGTATTGCAGTCCAGTAGTTTTAATGATAGTAACGTGTCTGTTGAAGTACAGCATATGGATAATATAGGAGTAAGAACAGTATAAATTTAACTAAACTGGCTCAGTGTACCCACTCCTTCTGAGGGGAAAAAAACAGAAAACAAGCCAAGAATGAGAAGGAATGGGGAAGCAAAGAAGCTCATCAGTATCGAAAACACAATGTGCAATCAGCTATACCGGTCTTTGCAGAGAAATTGCCCCAGTGATGCTCCCAGAGGATGAAGCAGGCACAAGTCAAAAAGCTAAGTGGGACTAAAGGAGTCTGTGCTCCTTTATGACAAGCAGAGTTAAATGTTAACAGATGATGATGATGAAGCACTGTATAATGTAAAGTTAAATACAACCACTGTGTTATCTGGGATGCCCCTGCACCCTGAGCAGCAGAGTGGTCCGAGAGCCCCCAAGCTGCCCTGATGTGGATGTGCTGCATGAGTGAATGAACCAGTGAACAGAACCTTGTGCACTTTTATTAGGGGCATTTAGTTATTTTTTCCTTTCTAGTTTCCATCCTTAAGCTCTTCACTATGTTTGGATAAAACTTGCCCTTCCCTTGGCAAATGTTTGTTCCTTGTGTTTGCCTTGACTTGTTTCATAGTGGTTATCACTCCTGCTGTTCTTTTTCAAGTATTTATTGCAGGTGCACTTCAGGGATTGTATGTTTGGGAATTCTTTTGAGGCTGAAGATCTCTCTCTAATCTTTGCAAGCAATTAATGTGCTAAAATCTTAGGAGTTGTTTTTATTTTTTTTTTTTTTTACTGTGACTTCAGTAGTGAATCTTTTGCAAAAATCAGCAGCCACATATCCAATTCTGTTTCAAATCTGACTTTTTGAAGGTTTTCATAACTTATGATTTGAAGCATCTAAAATACAGAATTTTGGTGGCTTTTTTTCTTCACAGAATTCTACTTTTTGCTACTTTACAAAGCTGTCATAGCCTTCTGGGAAGGTAAGGTTTGTGTGCCTAGAATTGATAATATGTTATTCCTAGCAAATTTCAGCTCCACTTCAAACAGAAATCCATTTGATTTGGGGTGCCTCTGTAGGGCTGTATGGCCCTTCATCCCTAGAGTTATCTATATTGCAGACACCATGCAAACATTTATTTAGTTTACTGCTAACAAGTGTATATTTCCCTTTTGCTGGAATTTTTGTGCACATTTTATAACCAAAGCATCTGTCTGAAGTCTTTGCTGCAGCAGAGAGCAGTGTAATGGTTTGTGCAATATCCTTCCATGGTATGCTCTGCTCTTACTTAGTCCACAGTTTTCATTTGTCCTTCATGTTTTGTTTTTACCCAAGTATGAGGCATTTCTTAGCCTGCATACTTGGTGCAGCTACTGGTCTTCAACTGCTGTTTTGTCCAAGGAACTGTAACAGCAAGTGTATTTCTACTGTCAGAAAAAGAGAACATCTTCCTACTGAAAGTCACTAATATAGTTTGCTGTGTTCCTGAAAGTACATAATGCAGCAATTGGAGGCATCACTTCAGGCTCAGATTTGCTGTGCTGAGGGTATTCTGACTTCAGGCAGTGTATTTTGCAATTGAGGAAGAAAAAGCATCTTGGTTATGGATGTTAATAATTAAAGATATAGAATACCACTATTTTGAAAGCCTTTTTCTAAGAAAATTTCAAAGTTTTTCAGGTGACTAATACAATGCGTGTGGCATTATTATCATCATGCTGTGTGCGATACTGATGGCTTGTGGGTTTCTAGTTTTTTGGACGAACATGAGAGTCAATGTTCAAATGGCCATTTCCTATAAATAGAAGTGAAATACATCTGAAGACAACTGTCTGAGACAGTACAGTCTGGGTCTTAATCTGAAGTCCTTGCAAAATGAAGAAAAGTGTGATTCCCCAAATCATTCATGTTTTTCTGGTATTTTATTCTCATTGAAATGTTCTCAAACTGATAATCTCGCAAATGATTCCTTATATTGATTTGAACAAATCACTGCTGTTATGGAACTTAATTGCCGTACAATCAATGTGTAATACTGTAACTTGGTTTTTGTTTCTTCCTTAAATAACATAAATCTCACCTTCTTGTGACCAGCTGAATTTCTGCCTGTCCCCTGCCAGCAGGGCTGGGGCACAGTGGCCACCCCAGGGGCTGGGCACTGGCTCCCTGACTCTGCTGCACTCATGGGGGCTGAGGTGTCTGCACAAACTTGCCAAGGACGCAGGATAACGGAAATATTTTCTGAGGTTTTGAGTCTATTTATAAGTAGAAAAAAAAAAGGTGCTTTTTAAAGGCAAAAATTGCATGAAGTCTCCTGTCAAAATCTCACTCATCAATGTCAAATTTTCATGGCATTGACAAAATAGCTATTTCTGCATGGAAAATGTGACAAAACTGAGTTTTGAATTTGCTGCTGACTTTTGTGTTTGCTGTTTTCCTTGGAATTAGCTCATTTCCCTGGGAAGGAGTTAATTTTAATCTAGGAACTCTAAAAATGGGTGACTTTTTTGCTCAAAGTAATCTTGATGTTGAGTTTTTATTAAAACTGTGCTTTACTCCTTATGAAATATATATCAATGGAGCTGGGAGAATTGTGCATAGCAAATTGTACAGCCAGGCATCAAAGCAGTACATTTTTGGCCTAGTCCATGACTCTGAGCTGGTGCCCTTAAAGATTTTTTTTTACCCCATCAGTGCAGCAAAAGGGCAAAGCTGTTGCCATGTGCTCTTTGTGAGGAGCAAGTCTGTTGTGGCCATGATATGCTTGGACTTAATAGACTTTTTTAGGTCTCATGAAAATTTTCATTTTTCTTGCTCGAGGGTAGGTGAGAATAAGTCTGATGGACAGTGAACACTGAGTATGTATGAATGTTCTGTGGATGTGGCTCCACTCTGTATAGACATAAATAAGAAAAAAATGTAGCTGATAATTCTGACACACAGTAAGTTACAGGCAGGTATTGGTTTCTGAGTCCAACTGCTTTTGCACTTATTTTAATATCTTTAGGAAACATCTTTACAGCAGATAAAAAATGTTCAGAAGTTAATGGTCCTTCCTCTGTTTTTTAACTGTGTGCCAAAAGCTGGCCCGTTAGGATGCAACATCCTCAGCTTCTGTTGCAGAAGTCACTAAGATGAGGGGTACGGGCTCAATTTCTTGGCGAAAGAAATATCTCAGGACTTGCACAATTTTCTGCTCTGCTTCCCTCCCAGGCTCACTGGATTCAGCTGCTTCTGGCTAATGTTCCTCCCAGGAGAGGCAGGACCTTTCCAGGAAGCTGTTTGGAGGCTCTCTTGCGCTTGTACTGAGGTTGACTTTTATCCTTCCTTTGCAGATGCCTGTCCTGCTTGCTTGTCTCTCAGGTGCTATTCAGAAGCCTGATTTATTTGCATATCTGTTTGGGGTTGTTTTCAATACAGTCATTGTAATCTGTATTAGTGGTATTCTGGGTTTCTGTTTTATGTTCTTGCTTTCTTGGCAGCAAACCCTTCCTTTTGGAGAAAAGGGTGCTTCATTAATATTTGTCATGTAGATTGAGCAGGCTGAGACATGAGAAAGGTGGCTAAACATACCCCCTTTTCCCCAGTAAATGTGCTGGTGTGGGCTGTGCAGGCTCAGTGTTGTGGGCTGATGTATGGCTCTGACTGGAGCTGTAGGTATGGCCCTGGACCACCAAAACCCACAGTGGATCACACTCTCAGTTATAGGGGTTAAAAATTTGAAAGCTGTCACCCTGAACATAGAGACAGAGCATAGTGAAGACAGAGCCAATGAAGTTAAATTTTGGTGGTAGTGTTGCTAAGATGGCTTGGCTTGTCCTTTTGTGTGAGCAGAGTAGGATGGAGTGGGAAGGTGGTGGAGGATCATTGAAAAGGATGCTGCTAGCATGGTGTTAGCTGGTTTCAGCAGGAGGTCCATGGAAATTAATTCCTGGAGAGTAGGTTTGATAAGCATCTTGACTTCTCCTGGGCTTGACTGGGAGCTGGTGATATTTAAGTATACGACTGAGAGGTTCAAATAAAGGTTTGTCCCTTACACAGCCATGCTGTTACTCAGATATCTGTGTTTTGTGGCTGTCAGTGGGAAGAAGCAAAGCGAGCAGATGATGCTGAATTATACAGGCAGTAATGCATAATCATATTTTTCATTCATGGTGGAGGTGGATGAAATGTCTGTAGAGATATATTTGAAGTCCTTCTTAAATATTTTTAATAAAATCATGACTTGCTGGTTTCAAAGCAATCAGTTCTTCAGTCTGTTTGATTACATGTAGAAACGAGGACATTTTCAACATAAAAGTCTGCATACAAGTTTTGCAACTCCAAGGTTTGTTGTAAATAGCATAGAAATCATGAGGCATCTTTGCATGGGGATTAAGATGCAATCCTTCTTTCTGCATCTTATCCGTTCCCTTTCGATTAATTTGTTTTATATGAGGAAATCAAGTTCAGAACACTGAATCCCAGTAGTAATAAGGCTGGTACACCTATGTACATCTTGCTTCAGTCTCAGAGCAACCTACAGATATTTTCTGTGCTGCAATAAAAGCAACTTTAAAAAAGAGGAAAAGCCAAATCCTGTAATCCTTTGTTCGTCTAGAAGTGAAATTCTTCTGTGTTCTCTGTGTGAGACAGATGCTCCACAAGGCACTAGAGCTTTGTGTGCTTCAAGAGAGGAAGCTCAGAGTAAATATTTGTAGTTGTCAGTGGAGTCCTCTTGGTGTGCAAACATTTGATGCTGGGGTCTTCCCTGCTTGTTTTGAGACTTTTGGGCTGCATAGATCCCATGTGCCTGGCTTAAAAATTCCCTGAGAACAATACAAGCTAACCTCCCAATTTTGAGGTCCATGTTACCTTTTTTTACTGATCTGGCTGCTTTGTACATCTTCCTCCCAGTTGTGGTCCTCAATCCCCTGCAGGCATTTGCAGACTGCAAATGTAGACCCTGCCATCTTTTTCTTAGCAAACTGAATAACTTGATTGGAAGGTGGAATTCTCATACAAGAGACAGGTAAAACAAGACAGGTGGCCTTGTGAGTGCCTTTTGTGTGTGTCTGCTGTATCACAGTGCCTTCGTACTCACCTGACACAAGGCCAGCATCACTGTCCTGCTAAGGCAGCAACAAGAGGTTGGGTTTGCCCAAGTTTGAAGAGTAGATCTAGGACAGAGTGGAGAACGAACTAGTTTTCTCCCATGGCAATGAGCCCTGGATGCAGCCCAGTTGAGGCACTGAGTGCACACAGAGCCCCTCTGCAGTACAGCTGATGCTGCAGCAGGACCAGTCTTCCAGCTGAATTGCCTTGCAGTACCCAAGATTGGAGCTTCATGGATTCACAGCCGTCTGTAAAAGACTTTGGATAATTAGAAGGTAAAGATGTGAGAACGAGAAGTTTGGGCTCCTAATCATCGCCTTCTACTGTGATTTTTTTTTTTTTTTAATATGAAAAGGGTGTAACTAAACTAGGAGAAATGTACCTCTTCAGATGGATTGTTTGTCAGATATTTTTAAAAGAGAGAAATTACCTCTTCTCCCTTGTGTACAGTGGATATTTCATTTGTGTGTGTCATTTGTCACTGTTTTGCCTCAGTTCATTTATCCCAGGTGACAAGTCTGGTGTTGGTTATAGGTCATATGGAACTTTTCTGTGATTATAAAAAGAGAGTGTTTTTTGTATGTTTTATCAATGAAATATGTTGTTTATGTTACTATTTTAAGTGATAACCATTCTTTTATTCTGGTACTATCACTTTTGATAACTTTATAGTATATATCTGTCTCCTAATTAGGGGATAGCATGGTAACTCAGTTGCCACACAGAAGTTATGCTGATTTTTGAAATATGCTTCATCCCTCAGTCTCCAAACTAATTTGGTACAAGCAGGACTCCAAAATAACTTCTCAGAATGCTGTAGACTTGAGCCCATATAAGCTAATCTTTTATAACTGCTAGAGCAATAAAAAAAACACAGTTAAACATCCCTAATTGAAGTCATCTTCATGACAGAGTGGTAAAACTTGCTAGGACTTCTCCCACTGATGACTATATTTATCTGGGTGTGCCAGTACTGGCTGGTGGTGTGTGCTGCCAGTGCTGGGTACTGAGCTCTATGAAGTCTCATCCACTATGGTATTTGGTTAGCCATTAAAAATGAGATTTTAATTAATCTGCATTTGAACCAATTTCTGATTGGAGTTATGCTTTTAAGGAGGGGAATAATCACATCCAGTATATACCAGTGCAGTTAATCTCTTGTTATTTCCATCTAAACCCTAACCTTTTCAGTACATAAATGTTTAGAATGTCTAAGAATGTTTCTGTGTCTCTGGCACCAAAATCTTTCCTTTATTTTCTCAAATTTACAGAAGATAAACATTTATAGATCCTCCTGCAAGATATTTCCATGTTGCAGAATGCTATGATAATGTGCATGTGAAATTACGTGTTTGGAGCTCTTTGTGATGACCAGTTTAAAAATGAAATTACACATCTCTTTAGGGAAGTAGCCCTGATAAATTATTTAAGCCTTTTAAAAATTAGTGTGTAATAAATACTGGCATATTCTTGTATGAAGTTCATTCTCTTATCTAAGGTTAAGCTATAAAAGGATATAAACCTTGAACCAGAGTAGAACTGATGCATTCATAATATCCACTTTAAATGCTAGCTCAAATTTGATCAAGCTATTGTGCAAAATATGTTCATCTCCCATGAAATTTGCTCTCAGTTAGAGCAGCAACATTACAAAATCTTGTAGACCCATTGGTTTAATACTACCAGATAACGTGAACACCTAACAATCAACTTATAAGGCTAAGGAGGGTCCATGCTCTCTTTTTGAACAGTGGCTTGGAGTATTGAAGGCTATAAGGTTCTGTCTTCGAGGCAGGAAGCCCTCTATTTGAAAATGTCAGCATTGAGAGAATTTGGCGCTCATCTTGGTGTTGATTTCAGTGACTGATTATCAGATCTGTGTGGGAGGGGATTCCACCAGGCTGGAGATGCATGTTTAAATCCTTGTACTTGTCAGTGCTTGAGTGCTGAGCCAGGCTTGGACTGAAATGTGTTTGAGACAAAAAAATGGGAGTGAGGAAACAAACACAGGCACATGGAAGAATGGGGCAGGGAGAGCCTGCTTTGCACATGTGCCAAACCAGGTATCCATAAAATCTGCTTATCCAGTTAGGGATAACCAGCAAGTCTGCATAGCTTCAGAACAAGCTGTGCATGAGAAACATGAGGCCAGGAGCAGTCAGGAGTCAGAGAATGGAGCACAGCCCTGCCTTGGGCTTTGTCCCACGGTGGCTCCAACAGCTGGAATTGTCCCACAGCCAGCAGATTTCAGATTGGAACAACTGGGAGCCACAGACTCCAAACATGGTAAACCCATGACTGAGGAATGAGAGACTGCTGATTGCAGTTCGTTTATGTAAATCAAAGGCTTCATTCTCAGCATATCATGTTGAATGTTTTGCCTTTTGAAATGTCTGTGGAATAACTGGGCAAATAGCTGTGTGCCATTCTTTGTGTACTTTCCATGATGTATTTTGTTCAGTTAGTCCTTGCGCTTTTGCTCCGTAATTGACAACTGTGTGTGGAAAATTGAAAGAAATACATTGCAGTATGCTAGATATATAAGAGAAAGTATTTGCAATGGTTATGCCATCTGAATTGAATCAGTTCCCCCCTTTCCACCCTTCCCTTTTCTTTGTTCATATACTGTGTAAGTGCACTGCCAGTCTTTGGAGAATACTTATTCCCTGTGTACAGTAAAAGGAGCTGCCAGTGTGGTTTTGAGTATGAGCAGGTAAATTCAGTCTTCCTTACAGCTACAGGCAGTGTGTCCTGCCTTCATTGCACTGGAGACATCCTTTTGTTTAGTAGCTGCACTGTGCCACACTGCTGACTCTTTCCCCTTCATGTGGATGAACCTGTATCAGCTGTGATCAGCCTGGCTGAAATGATGAAAATACCTAACAATCTGGGGTTGAGGTGTTTTGAATGGTTTCTGCTCCATGAATGGTGGCATCCCAACAAGTTAGAATGTACAGGAACAGTCTGTATGTGTTTTGGTTTGTTATTTTTCAGATCATTACCTTGTTAAAGTCCTTGGTGAGGAGTGTCTTCTTGATATTAACATAAGTCAGTAGAATAATAAAAGGAACAAAAATCTAGCTTGGACTGTCTATCTATTTCAGAATTCTATTTTATTCCTCCTTTCTTTGCTAAGGCTTTCTTTCTTTTCCATCACTGTAATACATTGAAGAATCCAATGAACATAAATAACTGCATCCAGCACTGCAATGAATGAATACATCTTGATCATAGGAATACCATTTTTTTAGGTGAAAAATAGAACAGTAAGCCACATGCTTCTGTGAGGTATTAAATTCTTAAAATGATTTATCTTTTCTCTGTCTAAGATGTGTCGCTTTCTGTGGTGTGTTGAGGAATCTCTTGCCACCTTATTCTGCAAAAAGATCTTGGGGAATAAAGTTAGCAGTTTATCAAATACTGATTTTTTAGTTGCTTATGTCTTTTTTTCCTGGACTGCTACAAAAGTGCTTGGCTTTGCTTCAAGAAATCCACAGTACATTTTGGGGAAATTCTGTCAAGTTAAAGTGATGCCGAGGTCTATGACTGCACAGCAAATGATGTTTGCTGGGGAGCTGATGATACTTTTGAAGTGGTGAAACAACTATTAAGCTTTTTTTTTTTTTTTGATTGCTAATGAGGGATATACTGACATGACCTATAACTTATTAGCATTTTGTTTTGCCGTTGTGTGTCTTGTTTACTAGACAAATTATTTTTACTTCAGATTACTTACCAAGAACTGTTATATTTAATTAAAGTGATTTTTTCCTTGTCTTTCCTTATTATGTTCAACTGGAAAACAGAACAGCTGAAATGTACTGATCAGATATTCTTTGAGAGCTGAAAACATCTTTAGTTTGGCTGAACACAAATTTTATAAAATCACTTAGGACTTCTTCAGGGAAGTATAGTAAGTGTTCACTTTCAATTTGTCCTCTTTACTTCATCACCTGTTTGTGAGGGATAATGTCAGCACTAAAAGACTTTGTATATTGATTTGTTTTCTTTTTAAGAAAATGTTTTGTGGNATATATAGGTGGTAACCATGCTAAATGGAGCTTCAGACCCTGGGTAAGAGCAGTCTGTCAGGTGCTGCCACTGAATGTGGGATCTCCACTCCACAACGAGCCATGTGGGATGCAGTAATTCTGCATATGAGGCTTTCCCCACTGTGTTTTGAGTTTATTTACTGAAATAGATGTTATGCATATATGTGATAATATCAGTAACTTCATCTGAACAGTTTGTAGCAACTAAATATGCCTGTAGCATTCACATTTAAAATCAGCTTGCTCATCATAACAGTCATAATAGCTCTATAGCAGCTTTGCAGCTCTTTTGAGAAAAAGGGAAGATAATGCATCAGTACCTGGAGTAGTGTGAGTGTTCCTGTGGTATACTTGAAGCTGGATCACTGGGAATCAATTTATCTGGTGCAGTAAGTACCCCTAGTGCTTCGTGTAGGATACCCTAGGCTCCTCTCCACAGGTTATTAAAAACAAAATGAAAGGTGGGAAAATCTATTAGTGCAGCATCTTGCTTGTAAAGGCAAGGAAATTCTACTGAGTGACCTTTTGGATTGATCCTGTACTGATGTGGCAGCCTTGCAGAAGACCTGGTTAAATGCAAGTATAAGGGATAATTGCTAAGAGACTTACCAAGTACTGGGAGATTGATGTTACGAGTTTGAACATGTCCTGCTTTGTGTGGCAATTAATATACTCCCATAAAAGCTCGGTGTTTCCTCCCCTCTTACCAGCAAAAATCTGACACCAGCATGTTTTCAGTATTGGGACTGATGTGGATTGACCCTGGCTGGGGCCAGCTGTCCCCCAAAGCTGCTCTGTCACACCCCTCCTCAGATGCACAGGGGAGACAAAATATAATGAAAGGCCTGTGGGTCAAGATAAGGACAGGGAGATCACTCAGCAATTACTGTCAAGGGCAAAACACTCATCTTGGGGAAATTAGTCTGATTTATTACCAATCAAATCACACTAGGTTAATGAGAAATAAAAGCAAATGTTAAAACCCCTCCCTTCTTCCTGAACTTCACTCAAGATTTTCTCTCCCTCCAACAGCACAGGATGACAGGGAACTGGGGCTGTGGTCTGTCTATCACAGCTTGTTTCTGTTGCTCCTTCATCCTCAGGAGGAGGATTCCTCACACTCTTCCCTTGCTCCATGTGGGAGACAGCCCTCCATGAACTTCTCCAAAGTGAGTCATTCCCACAGGCTCCAGTCATTTTGGAACAAGCTGCTCTAGTGCAGGTTCCCTGTGGGGTCACAAGTCCTNTTTGTTGGGTTTTTTGTTTGTTTGTGTTTTTTTTTTTGTTTTTTGGAACAGCAATTTGTCTTTTTTCCCCTAAAGCTTCTGGCCTTTCCACTTCCATCCAGACCTTAAAACTCTGAGGTTATGGATCATTAGATACCATCTATATATATATTGTTCCTTCCTTTTCTGCTAAGTTTTCTTTTGATGTTTCTGATATATATATATATA
>VXBX01003991.1:2285794-2326610 GCA_013400415.1 Scytalopus superciliaris | reverse complement strand
CCAAGTACTGGGAGATTGATGTTACGAGTTTGAACATGTCCTGCTTTGTGTGGCAATTAATATACTCCCATAAAAGCTCGGTGTTTCCTCCCCTCTTACCAGCAAAAATCTGACACCAGCATGTTTTCAGTATTGGGACTGATGTGGATTGACCCTGGCTGGGGCCAGCTGTCCCCCAAAGCTGCTCTGTCACACCCCTCCTCAGATGCACAGGGGAGACAAAATATAATGAAAGGCCTGTGGGTCAAGATAAGGACAGGGAGATCACTCAGCAATTACTGTCAAGGGCAAAACACTCATCTTGGGGAAATTAGTCTGATTTATTACCAATCAAATCACACTAGGTTAATGAGAAATAAAAGCAAATGTTAAAACCCCTCCCTTCTTCCTGAACTTCACTCAAGATTTTCTCTCCCTCCAACAGCACAGGATGACAGGGAACTGGGGCTGTGGTCTGTCTATCACAGCTTGTTTCTGTTGCTCCTTCATCCTCAGGAGGAGGATTCCTCACACTCTTCCCTTGCTCCATGTGGGAGACAGCCCTCCATGAACTTCTCCAAAGTGAGTCATTCCCACAGGCTCCAGTCATTTTGGAACAAGCTGCTCTAGTGCAGGTTCCCTGTGGGGTCACAAGTCCTGCCAGAAAACCTGCTCCACTGTGGGCTCCTTCCTCCATGGGCCCACAGGTCCTGCCAGGATCCTGCTCCAGGGCAGGCTTCCCACAGGCTCACAATCTCCTTCTGGTATCCACCTGCTCCGGTGTGGGATCCTCCATGGGCTGCAGGTGGATCTCTGCTCCCCTGTGGACCTCCATGGGCTGCGCTCAGTCCTCTATTTTCACTTCACTTGCTCCTCAGAAGTAACTTCTTCCCTATTTCTTAAATACATTATCCCAGATGCACTTCCAGTGTTGCTGATGGGCTCGGGCTTGATCTCTTGAAACCAGCTGGCATTTGCTTTGTTGGACATGGGGGAAGCTTCTGGCGGCTTCTCAGAGGAGCCACACCTATGGTCCCCTCCTGCTACCACAACCTGACCACACAAACCCGATACATTCCACCCCTACTAAGTCTGATGTTAGTTTATAGGAATAATGCACGTTTTCTGATACAGGATGCTTGCTTATTCTTTAAACAGCATCTCCTACAGATATCTGCAGTAAGTTCTACAGTAGCTCTGGAATATACTTATGCCTTGAATGCTGTGAAAAGGATTCCCCTGGCATTGCTTGTGTTTAGTAGAATTGTTCACCTCTGAATGCCTTGTCAGCAGGCAATTGCCTTGCCTTAATTTAGGGAGGTGATTGAGCTGTGCCTGATCCTGAGGTTTCCATTAGAACAAAGGGGCTGCTGCTGGAGTGGTGCAAATATGTTCATTTGCACTCTCTGCATGTACAAATGAGAATGCACAGCCAACATTCCCAGGGGCAGGCAAATAATCCAGCTCTGATTCATCATCTGCAAATAGGAGAATTCCCAGTTTGGCTTATTCTAAGGAAGATACATTAAAATAGTCCAGATATCCCCCTAGACACGTTGTTACTGCTTCATCTCAAGATCATTGTCTGTTGATGGAACTTCTAGAGAAAGTATTAACACAAAATAGGATTTTCCAATATGATATTAACTTCTGTGTACCTGCAAAAATACGTAATTTTAATTTATTGTAACCGTAACTTCTGTTTTTTAGGGGAAGTAACATGTTGTAAAGTAGATCAATTCCTATGCAATAAAAATTTGCTTTCCTTCTCACTGAGCCTGTTATGTATTTAGCAATTTACCAGTTTTTCGTAACAATGAACACATTGTATAGTATGAATAATTTTACTGCCATTGTATTAAGTTTTAATAATACTTTAAACTGAACATTTTTTATGACATATGTAATTTCAGTGTTCCAGAAAAGCATTCTAAAGAATAGAACAAATTAATGGTGCTTACCAATAATGGATCTTGTCAAAATTAATTTTAAAATAACAATGATCATAGTAATTAATTGCAATGAGTTTCTTGTGTCAGGCACTCTCACTGCAATTTACATTTGATAAGAATGATGATTGTTCATCTGAACCTGTCTTGTGATCTTGACTAAATTTTGGCTTTATTTACCCAATTAAATGTGAAAGTAAGTCCACAAAACCTGTGGATAAGCCTCATAAAGTACAATAGCTGCAATGCTTGTATAACTAAACCCACAAAAATATTTTAAAAAAATCAAGTAAGCATCATCCCAGGAGCAAAAGACTGAGATTTATACTTATTGATTATTGAGCTCAGCTGAGATTTTTACATTGATTCTCAAACTCGCTTGCTTTGCCAAGAGCATGAATTATGAATGCCGTGTATTGAAACCCAAAGTATCCATCCTCTCACCGTGATGGCTGCAGACACTGTGCTGGGCTCTGCCAACAAAGTGCAGGTAATGAAGCCTGGGGATGTGTAGTGGTGACTCTGATCTCTGAGAGCTCCTTGAATACTGACTCTCAGGGCTCAGGACAGCTGCTGCAAGGAGTAGTCAATGTGGTGTAAATCTGCAACTTAGTTCACGTTGCACCAGTTTACTATACTTTCTAATTTATAGTTGAGACACAAAAGACATGCAGGTTGCACTGACCCAGTCTACAAGCCAAGCTCTGAATGTTATGTCCTTCCCACTGCTGATCTCTTGTTCATTGTGTGTTGTTGAGCAGTGTGTTTCTCATTTTGAAACCAGGGAAATCAGTCTTTTGGATATCTTCTTCAAGTTCTGTAGTATCCTTTTTCCTTTTTTAATTAGTTGCTTCTAATAAGCAAATGCCAGAATCAAACTTGTGTTCCCTAAATGATACAGTCGACACTGTATGTTTTTTGTACAAAGGACACTTCATTTTTCAGGGAGGAAAAGCGACTAATATCCAGCCCACCTTGAAGGCAGCAAGTGCTCTGTGGCACTGGAAGTCCGATGCTGTCATTTTGGCATCCTGCCTGGCTCAGGGACTTGTTCAAGTTTTCCTCCTCCCAGGTACAGCACTTAAAGCTCAAGGCACATTCCTGCTTCCCAGGAAATTCCCTTCTGCCAATCAGTCAATGCTTTGCTCTTTGTGTTTCCTGTAGAAGAAACGGTGTTTAGATCTCATACTTCATACAGCAACTGGTCAACAGGAAATAAATCAGCATTTTGCATGTGGCATGTATTTTACTGTAGTGGTAAGGATACTTCTCTACTGTAGGCCCTAAAAGAGAAAAGCTTCTTGAATTTGCAAACACAGAGTAATTCTGAGGGGAAGAAATTTGAGTGCTGCCCCCCATCCTACTGGTGTCCCACAGAATTGCTGGTTGTGTCTCCAGTGCTCATACAGGAGACCTGGACAGTATCAAGCACAAGGGTGCTAGTGAATGTTGGATATTTTTCATAACAAAGAGTTACACAGTCTGTAATTTTTCTGTTAAGCAGGTGCTGTTGTCACCCAGCGTGTAGTGACTGAGCCCAGAGTTCTGTTACTCGTGGTCACCATGGGAACCTCCCCTCTGGAGACTGGTGCTGTAGGGAGGAGGATGTGATGGGAAGTTGGAGGGAGGACTGAAAAAGTCTTGCACATACTGAGACATTCATCATTGTTAATTAGTTGTTGCAATTATTGGTGTTTTGCCACAAATTAAAAATTGCAGTTTCAAGTAATAAGGAAGTATTCTTAGCATGCTTGAGACCGTGAGACCAAGCCAACTGTATCACCGCCCAGAAATGCAGATATTTGTCTGCATGCCATACTTTAAGACATTTTAAACTTAATGCATTATATCTTACAAACTTCTGGAGAACTAATCTAACCACATCATCTATTTCATAAAGCTGGTGTTTAAACTTTAAATCACTGTTTTCAAGAGTTGTTTGTTTGGCCTTATAAATTCAAATACATCTGAAACTTGTAATGCAAAATTCAAGTTAGAAAGCAATTCTCTGCACTGAAGTCTCAAGAAAAAAAAAAGGTAAGTAATTTTCTTGTGAGATGTTTACTATGAAGAGAACAGATTGTTGCTATAGAATCAAAAATAAGTTTTTCAGATTGATTTTTGAATGTCTTTAGCTTTTGCACTTAACACTGTGGATTGAATTATACTGAGATTGGAATATGCTGCAGGAGCAATGTATGTAAACTACCTCTTTTTGAAATGACTAGGCAGTGTATTAGTGCACATATTAGGTCGCTCTCTTGTTGTCTGTCGTAGCGATTGATGCATGTTACTTTTCCCTGAATGGCACAGCTGTTTCAGCGTGCTGTGTGACACCCAGCAGGAAAATGAGCTAGTCTTTTTTACAGAGACCTGGTACATCCTGGCTGCAGGCTTGGAGTGAAAAATGAGTCTTGAGAAAGGCTGGAGGGTGATGGAACTCGGGTCAGCCTGGAGGAGCTGGTGCCAAGCTGTCACCAGCTGCAGATTCACCTGAACTGGTGATTCAGGGGAAGCAGCAAAGGCCCTGGCACAGTGGTAGCACACACTGCAGGTAGAGCTGTTTCTTCTGGAAGACATCAAAACCTGAGACCCCAGGACTAGGTAGCTATTACAGCTTTTGTGATATTCTCTGGTGGTATTAACCAAGCTGTTACCTAAATCCTGATAGTAATATGCTAATATGAGTACTCTTGCTAAATTCTAGTGTGCTTAATTATATTCTTGTTAAGTGCCTTCACACTGATACAGTTTTATTCTGCATTTCTTGCTCTATTTTGTTGTATTGCATAAGACCTTGTAGCAGCCACTGGGTATTCAACCTGTCTTGAGAAACATCATCTGACTGGCAGGTGAGACAGTTTGGGATTCTTCTCCTGCAAGGAGCTGCTAGCCAGGAACATAAGGTTTTGCTGTAAGAAAAGTCCTGGAAATTTAAGACAAAGCAACATTTTACCTCATCTATTGCTTTGAAAATTCATTGCAGCAGATGGCCATGTGCTCAGTGATTTCTACTGTTAGCTTTGATCATGTTCACATGTATATTCTTTAATACCCAAGGAGAACAAAATCCAGGTCTTTCTGTGCTGACATAAGATGCAGAAGAATGAGTATATATATATATATATATACACTGGTAAATGAGTTATTGTTGTGCCTTCTGACCCTAAAAGTGTCATCACTTACCTCTTCAAAATAGAAACCACAGTAAGAAACTAAACGAATACTTGAGGAAATACTAAGAAAGGACCTGTCTTAGTGATCAATGAGTGCTGCCAGAGCTCTTCAGAAGTTTATCAAAAGCATCTTAAAGGAAATTTTTATAAAAATTTTTTATATCTACTTCATAGTGAGCAAGTAGTTCATGAAACAAATAAGATTGTCTACAATAGACTAATTTGTCTAGCCCTGTATTTTTTGAAAAGGTGTGAGTTGTCTGATGTAGGGGTTATATGTGTGGAACAGCACCTGTTTAGCCCTCTGGTTTTGCAGGTGCTCTTGCCACTGGCTTTGCTGTGAGAGGGTGGAGTTTATAATACTTGTATGGTTCTGCAAGGATAATACTATTTATTATGTGAGTTCTCCACATCAGTGCTCAGTTCCTTGCAGCAGCCCCTGCTGCAGTTGCCTTTCTGCAAGAGAATGTGCCATGGAAGGGCTTTGCACAGCACCTTGGCCAGCACTGATGGTCCCGCTTAACTCACTGCCCAGTCTGGCACTGATGGGAGGAATCCTGTCCCTAGAGACGATGGGAACAGCCTGGGGCAGTGTTTTGCTGAGAAAGTCTGCTGTCTGCATTAGTTTTCTTGCAGAAGTGTGTAATAGATGAGAAATGAAATAAAATGGCATTCTCTGGGTGGATTTTGACATCACAGATTCCTGTTGGTGTTTCCAACTGTAAGTGTTGCTTTCCCATTAGTGTAATTACTGGTAGAGCTACAAACAAGTCAGCCCAGTGTAATTAAAGCACTGATGAGACCTGAATTTGTGGCTCTCTTTACAGAATCGTGTTCCTTTTAGATTAGAACTTTTAGGTTGGTTGTCTGAAATGCAGAAGGAGCTTAGCATTGCTGCACAAGATGTTAGTGACACAGTGATCCTTCTAAGGACTAAAGCTGCCAGGGGGATTCACAGGGGATGGGCAGCTGCAGCCTGGCTTGGGGCAGCCCTGACACCTGTGAGCAGGTGTTCTGTTGGAGTGAGTCCAGAGGGGGCCACAAGGATGCTCCAAAGGATGGAGTACCTCTCTTGTGAAGACAGGCTGAGAGTTGGGGATGTTCAACCCGGTTCCAGGAAGACCTGAGAGCCCCTTCCACTGCCTGAAGGGGCTCCAAGAGAGATGGAGAGGCACTTCTGACCAGGGCACATAGTGACAGGACAAGGGGAATGGCTTTAAACTGAAAGAGGGCAGATTTAGGTTAGATTCTAGGATGGGATTCTTTCCTTTTAGAGGGTCAGGCCCTGGAACAGGTTGCCCAGAGAAGTTGGGGATGCCCCATCCCTGGGAGTATTCAAGCCCAGGTTGGATGGGGCCCTGAACATTCTGGTCTAGTGGAAGGTGTCCCTTCTCAACAGCAGGGCATTTGGTACTAGATGATCTTTAAGGTCCTTTCCAACCCAGACCTTTCTGTGGTTATGTGGGTTTCTATTTTTATATATTTATTTGTTTTAACAGCAGGCAGGAACTTGAATTAAGAAGAGGCAAGTTGAAATTTGATAGGTATGGCAAGACTTCTGGTAAGTGATGCACTCTGATGGGGACTTTGGTGCACTTGGGGAGTGCCAGGATCCACTGAATTTTTCACTGGGCATGTCCCTCATCTCATACAATCCATGATGTCTCTGCAGAGTGCAGTTTTTTGTTTAAAGGAGTGGCTATGAAACATTGTTAAGAAAGATGAGGTGCCTCACTATTTAGTGCCCAATGCCAGAGATCAGCAGGTGAGGTTTCTTGCTTGGTTCCTGTCTTTTGGCCCTGACTTCTGTGCAGAAGTGAGCAGATGCTTAATTTCTTTCCCTTTCTGACATCCTGCTCTGACCAGTCTGGAGAGAGTTGGAATGCTCATTTTACCTTGAGTTGTAACCCTCAAGTGTTCTTTGCTACCTCTGGCCTGGAAATGATGGAAGGTAATAGGATGAGCCACCACTTCCACCTCTGATAACCCATTGTAAAAAACTGGCTGATCATCACTGACTTGCAGAAAGACAATGAGATCATGCGGTGCTGACAATCTGGGATGGTCTTTTAAATGGGAAGATGACTTGTAAATGTGGGCTATGCAGCTTTCTATTGAATTTATTAAATTTCTTAAGGTATGAATCCTCTAGGCAAGATTATACATTACCACAGGAAATTATCCAAATGTACAGGAGTTATTGAGGCGTTAAATGCATCTGAGTTATGAAGTGCCAAACATCCTGGGAACAGACAAGTCTGATTATGTCCTTTATTGTGTTAGAGCCATTTTATGGGTAATATGTCTGAATAAATCTGAAAATATCAAACTTATACATTAGCAACAGATGTGTCTTGATGCTCCACACTACCGAATAGTGCACTGCACAAAACCTGCATTTGGCAGTGTGAAGGGCTGGGGATGGGAAGGAGAGCCCAGTTGAAGGGACAGCACTGCTCTGCATCTCTCACACCTCTGCCTAAAATATCTGCGTGGGTTTTGGTGGCTGTTGTGGCTGTGCTGTTTTCTGGGGGATGTTCTAAAAATGTTCCTGTTAGTCTAAGTGACTGGCAAAGTGAGTAATGTGGTCAAGTTGAAATTCACCTCTGCATTGACTTTATATTCCAGCTACACCTCTTATATGCTCTTGCCTTATTTCTGGTGATTGGAGCATCAGGATGCCATGGAAAACAGAGTTAATGCTCCAGTCTTTGTACGGATATGTTTACAAGTGAATGTAACAGGTGGTTGCTATTTGTGTTTCATTTGAATAGAGGTGGCCACTCCAAATACTAGCACGTGTGAAAGAAAAAAAAATCTAATTTAAAAAAAAGCAATCAGCATATTTTATTTTGGTGGGTGTTTTGTATTTTGGCATTTTTGGCAAGTTTTTTGTTGCTGGATTTTTGTTTTTTTTGCTTGTTTTTTCCTTGCTTTAGGTTAATATCAATACAACTGTGCCTGAAGTAAAAATTAACTAGCTGGACTGCCAACTACCTGCACAAGCAGTAGGATAGCTTTGTGAGGGGAAAACTGCTCACTGCCTGAGGGTGAGATCTAAAGAGCTCCCTGCTCTGTGGGAGTGCTCCACCAAAAAGTTAGCCTTCTGACAGGACTGTTGTATGTGTTCGTGTCTATAGATCTTGTCACCAGAAATACTGAACACTTACAGTAATAACACTGAAGTATTAAGTGTCCCTGCTGTTTGTGAATAGAAACAGATGAGGCAGTTCACAAATTACTCAGGGAGTGGTCAGCCATGGATGGCTTCACAGAATTACTTTTCAGGGCTTGAGTAATTTAGCATCTTCTGTAAAGCAACCCTTGCAAGAGAAGGAGCTTGTGATGAGTGAACTGTAAACAGAACAAGAACAGTCATTGTGGTTTGTGTTCATAAAGTGCTTAGAACTGGAGGCCTAGTACATGCTGGTGACTCTGAGGTGTTGTGGTAGTGTAGATACTTACTGAGAAAGATGATGAATGTGGGAGTTCATGATTATGACTAATTATGGCAATATAACAGCATTTCCTATGACACTTTAAATGTTCTTGGATGAGCATTTGGCTATGTATTTTAGAGTCTGTTTTATTAAAGGGAGTCCTTGAATAAGTAGCAATATTTAGAGCATAATTTAGAAAAAGGAAAAAACCGCCATCACTCTAGGGAATATCTGCCCATTTACTGATTTAATTGTGCAGCTAAATAAGTGCCCTCAACTTAAAGATACTGAAACGTGTCAGGAGGCTTTGCCAACGTGGAGTCACAGTATGCAGAGCTCTGATCTGTCACCTGCAGAGCAGCTGGGTCATACACAGTCCCATAGATGTGTAAGAGTAACTTTGCCTCTTTTGAGTGAAGATATTATTGGTTCATAAAGAAATCTTCTGTGGTTCTGCTGTTCAGACTAACACAATACATGTTTTCTTTGTCTTTTGGGTAGTGGGAGACTTGCCTTCAATCAGAAGCCTATTTCTGCCTGAGTGTCAGTCAGAGCTGTTGGAGAATTGTTTCTAAGTAGTCTAGAAAATGGTGGAATATGCTGAGGTTTTTTCCCTTTGTTCTTTTTCCTTTTCTAAGCCTTTCTTTCCCACTTGTCTGTTTTCATTTAAGCAGGCTGATGTGCAGGCTGCAGCACTTTGCTCTGAGTAACTGTCAGGCTTTGCTGAGCTCCCCTCAAACCTTCCAAGGAACTGCTCCACAGCGGGTTCCTTGGCCTTTTCCACTGGAGCAGTGGGAAGGTCCCTGCCAGGGCACAGCTCAGCATTGCCTTCCCAAACTGCTCACCTCTGGGCTAGGCCCTGTAAGGGCACCTGGAGGAGCACCTTTGGACACCACAGCTGGTATTTGTCTTGAACACTGGCACCTCGGTACAGGATAGAGTTTTTTTTACAGAATTTCTCCCTGCTGACTGTGCAGTGAGGCTGAAGCACATCTCTAGATTTGGATGCAAGCATTTCTCCTTTGCTCTTCCTGTGGCACCACATTCACTGAAGTGGAGAGAAGCAAGTGAGAGCATCTGTTCAAACCTAAAAGGTTGGGTTGGGTTGCTTTGTTTGTTTTGGTGTAACCACCCTTGGTCCTGTGTTCTGTGTTTCAGTCCCACTGAGTAAATCCAGTTTGTGTCCAAAGTTTCCAAACAGATACTGCACTTTTCCAAATACTGACAAAAATCCTACTTTCATTTGTGGTTTTATCCCCTAATGGGAAAACACAAAACACCTTCACTGCTTTTCATTTTACAAACTTTCTTCGTTATGTTTCCAATGTGGGAATAAACAACACAAAAAAAAGCCATGAGAATACTTCAGCAGTTGCTCATGATGTGCAAATGTATTTGCATGCTCTTTTTTTAACCTTGTTTTTAAGCCTATTCTTAAAACATCTAATTTCCAACAGGAATGAAAGAAAAAATTAAAAATATTGAAACAGGAGGTAGAAATGCAGTTGCTTTTCTTTTTTGCCAAGGCAAGATTTCATTTCTCTGAAGACAGAGAGTAGGCGATGGTGAGGACAGCTGTGAATCATTCATCGTTGAGACCTTCAGTTGCTTGAGGAGATGCACATCTCAGCTTGTGGCTGATCTTATGCCCCAAATCTCCAAGCTCTGGAGCAGACTGTAGCTTGGGAATATGAGCAAGGAGTAGGTTCTTGAGGGAGAAAAACAGCAAAAAAAGTGCATCTAGTTCAGGTTATTTGTGTCAGATCTATGTTGCCAGGCTCTATGAGAGAAGGATGGCATCTGGCAGATTTCTTGTCTAAAAAAAATGGAAAAAATAGGCCAAGACCTTTCTTTTCTTTTAAAAAAAGGTAATTATATGAGTTGGCAGAAACCTGGAGCGTCTGCCAGTTTGCACATAGCACAGAGAGTTTGGCATTTGCCAAGACTTTTTTTTGGCAGTTTTCTGAAGCTGGGTGATTTGTTTCTGAGTTTCATCTCCCTCAGTGTCTGAAATGTCAAAAACACATCTGACTAATCGATGACATTGGGATAACCTTCTTGTGCTTATAAGGATACCAAGGGACTTCACCTCCCAGGCTTTGAGATCTGTCTATTCTCCCTTGTGCTGGAAGCCTCATTGTTTCACCATATTGCGGAGTTGTTTCAGTGCCCACAGGAAGCATCAGAATTGCAAATTCTTCAATTTAAAAGGTATCTTGAAAAATGCCACCAACCAACTAAAGAAAACACAAGTGTAACTATGCAGTTTTTTTTCCCAGGACAGAAGAAACCAGAACTCCTCTCAGATCTTGAATAAGACCCTCTGACCCTTTGCTTTTGCTGTTCGTGTTCTCTCATGCCACTGTAATTATCTGAGCAGCTTGTTTATCCCATCCTACACTGCTTACTTCCTTTTATTGGGCAGGAGAGGTTTGTCCTGTGTATCAGAGGAAGGGGAGCTGTGAATTGTCTGCTGCTCAGGAATAAGTCTCCTGGGTGTGTACATGCTCCAGCTCATCCTATGGCCAGTGCTGAGTGTCTGCACACTCCTCTGCCTCTCCAAAGGCTCCCTCCATGTGCAGCTGCAGAGGTTTTGACATGCCTCCTCAGTCACTGCTGAAGTTGGGAGCATTTTTGATGTTGCTGTGCAGATCAGGGCATCCATATGGAGCACCCCAGGCATCGTGAAGTGTTATTTCTGAAAGTGTGATAGAAACATCTCTGGCTGGGTAGCCCTTGCTTCTGCAGCTGTTCTCCAAGCTGCTGAGACAGTGAGCAACAGGGCATTCATTAGAGGGACAGTGCAGACTCTCAGCATCTCCAGAGTCCCTAATTACACTTTAAGAGTCTGGCCACCTTTGTGAGAAATCCCCACTAAAGCTGTTAATCATGCTGTAGAGTGAGGTTGACAATGATAGGTACTAATCTAGCCCAGTGCTTCCCATTGCTAGCACTGCACAGCCTGTCTCTGTAACGGCTGAGCCCTCAGCTCTGCTTCTGAGAAACTCCAAGGAAGTATTTCATGATTGAGGAAAAAGAAACCATGCAGGCTCACGTGACTCCCAGCTTATTTTGGGTAAACACATGTAAATTTCTGAGGGGCTCATTCATGCAATGTTTGCATTTTTCCTGAGGTTGGACCAACTCAAGTTACTGTGACTGTACAGCAGTAAAACTCCGTGATGCCCTGAAAATGTGACCCTGAACATGTATGAGATTGTTGTGGTGTTGGTTTTTTTAAAATTTGAAATTCCTTTCTGTACTAAATATGGGTACTGCAGTGTTGAAATGAATGTCAAATCTGGCCTGGTGACAGCTATAGCTACCTTTAAAGTATAAACTGTCTGTATTGTATCTATTTAATAGAAAAATTATCACAGTTGTGTTTCTATGTATATGGTCAAAGGAAGATTCTCATCACATGGTGATGTGATTCTCTTGACAGGTGTGGAGTTACTGTTCCTATATCTTCAAACATAATGAGACCAGGCTTGGGCTTGAAGTGTTTAAGTGATTGCACAGTAACAGACTAGTTGTGTCTGCCTGAAGTAGCATGGAATTATCTTTAATTAATTGACTGTTTCTTTCTAGTAGGTAGTGTCACTACCACTGCCTCACCTCTGTAATGCAGGATAACACACAACTGCAAAGGTGTGAAAAAACATAAATCCAAATTCGTACGTGTATGGTTACAGGGCATAGCAAATAAGTTAAAATTATTAGATATTACTGAGTGAAATATCTGTAGCTCTATGAACAGATTAAGAGTCTCCACGAGCCACCAGTGATATTATATGGAGGAGGGTGTGCAGACAGGGAGATGACTAAATATAATGTTAAAAGATACATAACACGAACCAAATGCATAGCACTCTTTACAGTTTGAATCTTCATGCATAGCTCCATATGGATTAAACACTCATTCAAATAAGTGCATGATAGATGATAGAACAAATCACAAAAAACAGTGTATGGTATCATGCACTAAGAGCACATTTAAATGCTTATGAA
The DNA here is from genome assembly GCA_013400415.1 of Scytalopus superciliaris. Lineage (NCBI taxonomy): Eukaryota > Metazoa > Chordata > Aves > Passeriformes > Rhinocryptidae > Scytalopus > Scytalopus superciliaris. The sequence goes on along the minus strand of VXBX01003991.1, from coordinate 2,314,055 downwards.
GGAGGGAAAATCTTCTTTGGGTACCAGTCACAGTGGTTTTGCCTCCTGGTGAATGGCAGCCCAGTTTGGTACTGCCGTAACAGGGAAAGCTGAAATCTACAATGAAGGAAAGTTTATGTGGTGATTCTGGAATCAGGATTTTATAGAATTTAGAGGAGACAGCTAAAATGAAATACCAGCAGCCAGTTTGTTTCCCATCATGTGAAGGCATTGCACTCTGCTGCACATCACCTTTCCAGAAATCTGGGTGGGAGAGGAAAGTGGCAGCAGTTTGCTGGGGCAGAAAATCCAGGAGTGCTGGTTATCAGGAGTCAGGAATGCACTAATGAAGCCCCACATTTTTGTTGGTGTATGTCATCACAACTAATAAATTAATATTTACTCTTTGTCCTCCAGCTTTAAGGCCTGACCTAACACATACTTAATTTAAGCACTTACTGATGACTGGAGCATGCTCTGTAAAGCGTTTGTATAGGAATTACTCAAGCATTCAGGTCTGGTTTCTTTTATCCTACATAGATCTCCAATACTTCCTTGCTGAATGTTGTTCATGTGTTTTTCTTTTGAGCTGACACTAGAGAGAAAAAGCAGTGCTGGATCTTACCTGTGACCCAACAGTTTCTTGCCTGCAGTAACTATGAATGCAAATTAGATGGTTTATCAGTAGCTCATTTGCCATTCTTAATGTCAGTGTGCAGATGGCTTCAGGGAAAGGGGGTTTGTATACAAGTATTGCCTACATCTTGATTAATTCTAGACCAGCTCAAACAAAAGCTGCTTACCCTTTAATAATGCCACGTCTTTAAGCTCAGCAGCACACACATGGCTTAGGGACAATGTGTGTGCCAGACCTGTGTGCAAGGGGATGAAACATCTCCCTTCATGGTGTAGGACCGTGTTCAAGTACTGGGAGACAGTGCTGAATGATAAGATGGATGGAAAAAGTGTGGCACAACTTCTGTAGTAGGGCACAAGCCCCTGGGATACCTTCCAGGTAATATGCACGAGGCAGAGGCAGCAAGGGGTGGAAAGGAGCGAGAGAAATCCTGGTCCTCTCCCTCACCCCATATCTCTCAATCAGCAATGGGCTGATGTCCCAGTCTGGCCTCAGCTCATGCCTGTCACCACAGAGGTGCCTGATGCCTTGTGCTGGGACTGCCCCCACACTGCTCTGCTCCCTGGCTGGGGTGGTGGAAAGTGCCCCTGTTGAACCCAGACATCAGCTTCTTTTGAGCTGTGTTTGTGTCTGCAATTAAAACTCTAAAATACTTCTGGCTCTTCATTAATGCCAGATTTTGAAAAGGAGAGAAAAAGACAACTTGAGCTTGGTAGGAAACCTTCAGGTCATCTTGTACCAAATGTAAGGTCAGATAGGTTTAAACCTGATTGATAACTTTGAAGAAGGAATAGATAAAAACATCCACAGTTATTTGAAGAAAAAAAAATGCAATTAAGAAATTAGATTATGGCCAAGACAAATAAAATTACAATTATACTCTGAAACTTGGTATAAAATAGAGGAGAGAGGGAGGAGGAGAGGTTTGAATGCCAGAAGCAACCTGCAGTTACGTTGGAGAAGTCTCTGCAAAACCATAAGGAAAATATAAAGAGGTGAACTCAGATCAATGTGAACTGTGTCTATGAAAACAGGCTTAAAAGAGTGGAAACATTCAAAGTAAAACAAGAATAAGTCAACAGTGCTGACCAGTCTGGTATGCAGTGATTGACATGAGCAGGACAGAACACCCTACGAACAGTTTTGATTTGGGATTATGCTTCATGTGTCCTGCAAATAAGAAATATTACTTTCATTTAACAGACTTGCCATCTAGCAAAGTATTTCCCAGCATATGAATAATAGCTTAGTGATATGCTTGTGAATGAACAAATCAAGGTTTATGTGGTGGTAGTTTTCCTTTGAAAATAAAAGGAATGTTTCTGGAAAACCTATTTACTTCAAAGAGGCATCTTTTTGTGTTGTAATTCCTAGAGAAAGCTATCTTAGCAACATTGTTCCTTCTTGCTAAACAGGAAAAATGAAAATAGAAACTTGATGGCTTGAAAGGAATATGCAGGTTTGCTCTCAAGCAGAGGCTACAAAAGGGAGGATTACAGCTTTGTGTGCAGGGACACCTGGCCAGTTTCAATTGATTCCCTCATGGGATTTCAACTCATCTGTTAGGATTTTGCTTGTGTTTCTTATAACACAAATGATCAGGTGCTAAATAATTTGAAATGAGAAAAGACCTTTCTGGTCTTTCTCCTGCTGCATAAAAGGCATATCAGTATGTCAGTGGGTTTTTTCCTGTTCTGATTAGGGAGAGGATTTAATCATTTCCATTGAGTGGCTTTTCCAGGGATGGGAAGAGATAAACCCCTGTAGCTTGCCTGACATTCATCCCTCTATTCTTCTCTGATTAATTTTCTCCATTTTTTTTTCTTCTCTTATGTATTCTAATTTCTTTCTGCAATCCCCTCAAAGCATTTAGCATCCACTGCATGATTGCTCTGTCCACACATATGTGTTCTGTTCTCTTTGCATAGTAATCTCTACAGCCTTGTAATCTCTGTGGATGCCTAAACTAAACAACTAATTGTGCTTATCTGCAAACTGCTCTGATGACTTGGTCCACTGAAAAAGAGCATTAAGAGCAGGTGGTAGCTGTGATTGCTGCTTCTGATTGGAGAAGAATTATGCATGTCTTAATTTTTATCTCTTTCTTCTGTCTTCCCACCTGCTGTTGGCTCTGGTCTCAACTCTGCAGCAGGGCCTGCCTTTTTTCTTCTCTCTGCACTCAGACATGGAGTTAATGCTGCAGAGGGGGCCCTAGTTCTCAGCTGCTGTACTAATAGCACAGTTGACATTGAGTACTAGGGCAAAATGTTGATTGAGAACCAGGAGAAGACATAATTGCATGAATTAATGAGGGAGGGAAGGATTAAAATTGTGCTCCTAGCTCCCAGCCATGCCAAATATTTTCAGAGCAGTATTTTAACAATAAGAATGAGAAAAATGCTAAACATCTGAGGTGCCCGAAGGGCTTGGTGGTTAACTCAAGACTGGGTACGCTCCTTTCCTCTCAGGGAAACAGCTTTCTTTGGCTGGATTTCCAATGTCATCTGTTCCAAGACGTGAGCAGACAGGGCTCAGTGCTTCAGAGTTTGCTTGCTGGGATACTCTAAATCCACAGCAGAGCGAAAGGTCAATGTTCTTCGTGCTGCTGAGGTTTGGCACAGAGGAATCTGCCACACAGAGGATTGACCTCGCTGTGCCTGCAGCTGGAGGAAATCACAGTTATCTGTGGGCCACCTGCAGAGTGCAAGTGGAAATCCTCCAGAAACAGAGCTGTTAAAAGTCAGAGGTTCCTGAGAAAACTATAATACTTAATTGTTATTATGTTTCCTTTGATGGAAGTACTGTCTTGAGATCTGGCTCAGTCGGTGGGAAGAGGTCACGGCTGCATTCCTGTTGGGTTCTTTATGTGCAGAAGGCCCAAAATATAAAATCTGTGAAGCGCTTTCTAACATCTTAGACCTTGGTAATGCTTATGTCAGTTTTCTAAAGGGTCTTACCTTACTAAATCAACTCCTCAGGGGTATGGTATGCTGTGTAACCGTTTCCTGTTGCTTGGTAAGTCCCTAGTAAACTATGAGCCACAAAACAAAATGTCACTTAAGGGTTGAAACCCATCTTACTTTCCTTAGGGTTAAGGGCATGACCTCTTGTTACAGTTTTAGCTCAATTTAGCTCTCCAGAATTGAGGGACCTTTGCATACTGAAACAGGCAGCCCTGATCTGCACTGTGTATCCAAGTAGGCTCATGATATCTTGCTGGCATTGTTAACCCCAAGTTTTTTCTTTGCAGGCAATCCAGCTCTGTTCACAGTTTTGATGCCAAGGACCTAATTCTGGACTGGTTTCAAATTTTTATGTCTTGTCTGATTTGGATGTAAGTGGGGCAGTTTGTTTTTGGGCAATGAAGCCAAAAATACAGGTGACTTGACTTAATCTTCTCTGCATTTGTTTTCTGAAGTCAATTTTTATCTCCAGAAGGAGGGACATCTTCATGCTTTAACAGCAATGCAGAACATGGAATTCTGGAATAATTTCAATTGGAAGGGACCTTTAAAAATCATTTAGTCCAACCCCCTGCAATGAGCAGGGACATCAGATGTGTCTAGTTACAGCACAGATAGCACTGCAGAGCCGTATTTTTTAAAGTATACAAAAGCACCCCACTACTGCTTTAAGCTGAGTATTTAAAATATTCAGTGAGCCCTGGGGAGATTAAGAGCTTTCCATTCATAACCACTTGCAGCCACCTTTGAGCTTTTTGCATGAACTCAGCCCACAAAAATGCTTCAGTCCTTTCAAAAGGTGAGCCAAAATCCGCTGCGCTTTGTTGCAGTCTCAGCTTATTTTAAGCTTCCTTTTTTCTTTTAACAAAGAAAAATGTGTTCTAAATTAACACGCACTGTAGTAACTATGTTCTTTTGATGAGGGAACAATCAGAAAATTGCAAATTAAGATAATAAAAGAAAATATAGTATCTCTTACATACCTTGCAAATCTAATGAAATTAATTTCACTGGTTTCAGTTTTAAAACACAGAGAAAGAATAGCTGCAGCAAGGCTGTGCCGTGCATCGGGAGGAAAGGTGGTGGTAAATCTGAGCTGCAGACACTTTAATGCTCTGGCCCCAGGAAGGGAGCTGCTGTGGCAAAGCACTGCCTTGAATGGACCAGCTACTTTTTAAGCACCTGTTTGTGCCTTGTACAGCCACGATGGCTGATGATACATGAGGAATAGGCCCCAATCCTCTTTTAACCCCTGCTTTAGCCTTAACGTCTTGGTTTTGGTACAAGGTTCCAGTGGACTAGCTGACATTTTATGTTTAGTTTTAAATTGCTGGCCCTTCATCCGTTTGATTGTTCTCTCATTTCACAGCACAAGGAGAAGCCTAGAAATTTTTGGCCTATTGTCTGTAGGTTCCTCATTGCTTTATACCATCTTTTGTTTTTTATTGCTGTAATTTCTGACTTAGACGTGTCAAAAATGAGATGCACAGCCTGTCCAGATGGGACCAAGTTGAGAATGAAACTGGGCTGGGCAGCAGAATGGAAAACCTGGCTAAGGAAACCTTCCCAGGCCACTGTGTTGGTGTGAGCCTGGTCCAGCCTCTGGTGTCTGGAATTTTTTCTGTCTAGAACTGACATGAGCAGAGAAGATCAGGATTCAAATGCTTGCAGTGCTGCCTTTGTTTCCAAGAGGACTTTCAAGAAAAGGCCAGTGATGCTGGCTACCCCATGAGCTTTTCATTAATGAGTCACTTAGCACTGGGAATAAACAGGGAACTGAATCAAGCTGGGCCTGTCTTGGACTTTTCCCATGAATCCTATTTTTATCTACAGAAATGCAAATCAGAAGTACTTTGCTGAAACTGGTGAGGTACTTTATAATTTATTTGTCAAATTGGTGGGAAATTTCTGAAGCACGTGGCTCCAAAAGTATAAGATTTGGTGCTGCTAAATATCCACTCCCTCTGGACAGAGGAGGCTATTCAGACGCGCCTGAGGATGTGATGAGGTGCCAGGACTGGGAATGTCAGTCAGTGAGGCAGACATGAATGGTCTGGGCTTTCCAAGAGATGTGAAGCCAAAAGGTATTTAGTATCATTAAAAGAACAAAGTGAACATGTTAAACAATCAGCTTAGGAAAATCCATTTTGCAAAGGGTCTGTTTCTGGAAATTAGGTGTTAGCATTTGGTAATAAAAGGCTAAATAGGGGAAAATCATTACTCTTAGTGTTATGAAAGCAAATCAAGCAGTGTCTGTAAAATCAGCTGCAGGCTCTAGGTCAGCACTGATGCTGAAATAAACAGTCTTGATAGTCTCAAGTTTTCACTTGTGTCCATGCTCTATTCCATCCTGTGTGATAAAGCAGCAAACTGAATTGAGAAGCTGATCAAAACCCAAAGTAACCTTTTTTGTCCATGGGAGGTTTGGTTGGTTTTTGTTTCCTTCTAAAACTCAGGATGAGCCTCACACACATGGCGCATAACGCTTGTGTGTTTTGGGAATGCTGTTGGCTTTATACTTGTGTATACAGGGATACATAATTTTTCTTAGGTGTTTGGCAGAGGTCTGGCACTTGCCAGCAGCGTTTGTTCCCAGTGCCCTGTGCTGTGCTTCCCTCCCCAGCTGTGATTCAGAAGCTTTCTCTGAATATCCGATAGCTTCTCCTGTTAATAAAATGCAGGTTCCTCTGAAAAGCAAATTATGCTGTGAAATAATACTTCATAGCAATCCTCAGTACTAAGCCTTTTACAAGCTGTCAATATTTAGGATTTGTCTGTATGTAGAGGCTTAGTTTTATCTGCGGGTGAAGCCAGATAAGAGAATTTGTGAGCACGAGGGAATGAGTGGGCTGGTTCATGTGCTCAGAGAGCTCCGTGGTCTCTGTCCCTGCTCCTGCTTGCAGCACGGCACCAGGTAAGGGATGAGGTTTTCCCTCTGTCCAAGGTGGTTGTAAAGATGTTTTGAGCTGTGAGTTGACTGAAAGAGGAAGCAAAACACAGGCGAGTGTAGCAGTCTCTTGCTCAGGGTCTAAATTGTTTATGGTGGTAGCTCTCTGCCTATGCCTGCATAGTTTTAACATGTGGAATAACTGCTTTTTTGGCTACCAAGTTTGGATTAGGAATGTAGAAAAGAAGACTAGACTGATACCTTTCTGTTAGTAATTTCTTCCCTGCAACTGCATTTACGTCTGTTGATCTGGTGCTTGAGTTCTTCCATTCTGATGTGTAACCCAGCAGCAGGATTACCTGAGTTGAAGAGATGTTTGTAGAAATTACTGTCCTGAATTCTGCTCTGTGCAGTTTTTCCATCTTCATCCACTGCTCAAGGAGGCTGTGGGCTTAGAGCCTGTTATAGCAGTGTGAAAGCCCTGAGCCTCCCTGGGCTCCCAGGGTGGGAAGTTGCAGCCAGGGTGAGAAGCAGCATCATTAGTTGTGCTTCTTTCTAAATTAGAATAAGCCCGTGAAACAGAAATTCTCTGTGAACGACCTGTGCTCTCAATGTAACTATTTTAAGGGCTAAAACCTCTACTCCAAGAGGCTTATTTCCTTACCATTGGTTGAGGTTTTCTGTCTCTTTAAGGTCAGTCGTTGGTTGAAGTTTCTTCACTTCATTATCTTCTATCGGTTGTGTTGTATCATTTTATTCATTTTATTTGTAATGGTTATTGTACCCAGCTGATGCCCTTGAAGTTATTAATTTGGCTTTGTGTGTCTTCCAACATTTTACTGCTTGCTGAAATGCTGACAACTTCACACAGTCTGTCCTGTCCTCTCCTTGCTGTACCTGGAATGTTATTCTTACTGCCTTTTCTAATATATATTCCAGCAGCCTTTTGTCAGATGCTGGTACTGATGCCTGGTGAAACAGGAGAAAATAATTACAGTTCTTTGAAATAATAATGCCTGTTTTATATTTCTGAATGTAAAATACACCTCCAAGAAAACATATTAGCACTTTACCTTCTTATAATTGATACCTATACCAGTTTTGTCTGGTTTCCATGTGATAGGGAGAGATTAATTACCTGTTTGTACAACATAGTTCTGGAGGCAGTGGGTACTTGGCTGCAGAGCAAAGCCCAAACAGGATTAAGCAATGCAGGGTGAAAAGTTCCCTGAGGATGGATGGATCAACAGGAGCAAATGTGGAGGTGGGAAGGGTGGGTAAGAGTGGAAAGATGCATAAAAAGTTTCTCATGGATCAGTCACCTGCTCGGGTGACACCTGCATGTATCCTGCCTCTCCCTTTGGCTTGTCACTGAGGTGTGGACTTAAGAAAGGATGTGCTGTAGCAAAGAGCTATGGGGCTGCAGCTGTAAGACTCAGGGTGGAGAGAAATCCACTTAGAAGAGTAAATGCAGGGCTGCGTGTGCTGCACCTTGGGGAAAGGCTGTCAGTTTTGAAATAAAGTATCTGTCAGAAGAAAAGCTGAAGCAAAACTAGAAAACCATCCAACCTGTCTGGATGCAGCCCTACAGAAAAAACTAAACAAGTTCGTACTGTTGTTAACAAGCACTTTAGTGATGGGCAGGGAGAGTTGATTAACAGCAGAACATGTGGACAAGACCACAGACAGACCTGGCAGTGCCACTTCCCATGGTTTGCAGAGAACAATTGAGGCCTCCAAATGTTTACATAGGTCTGGAGATACCTAACAGGCTTGGCATAGCAGAGATATAAAAATAGATTGATTAATTTTCATTGTAATAAGTCTTGCTTTATTAAAAATGCCTGAAATTTTACTAATTGTGAAGATACATGTTATGAGGCATGCCAATGCTACATCAGGGATGCAACCTCTGCATTGACAGCTTTGACAGGTGACGAGGGCTGCCTACACCCATCTTCTGTCTGAACAGTTTGTGTTGAAATGGGTAAAGAAGCGCCAAGTGAGCTCAGTTAATAAAAAGTAAATGATCAAAGCTGAGCAGGCTCATTTTTGCTGGAACAGTTTAAGGACTATTCATACAAACAGCTCAAATGGATGGAGAAGAATATAATCTCTGGTGGGAGGCATGGAGACAAGCTGTTGAGGCAGTGCTGGGCCACAGCTTCAGGTGGGAGAGCACATCCCTGTATTGTCAGAGAAACTGAACTATTGGTTGCCCTCTCTGTGTCCACCCTGCTAATGGCAATGCTGTTTGTAGTGTTCCTGCGCTGTTAAGATCACTGTTTATCACAATGATGTTAGTGGGTCTTGGATGCAATTCTGCAGCTTGTTACCATGGGGGCTGGAGTCTTTTTTGTTGTATTGCACTTTTAAGCGGAAGTACCTTATAAGCCATGTATGCTCGTGACATTAATTTCATTGCTTTTGTTAATGGTCCTGAAGAGCAGTCACTTTAATTTTACATGATATGTTGTAGTTGAAGTATAAATATCTATCTCAATGTGGTTGCAGGAAAAATTGAACTGTAATACCTCTGGGGGAATACAACTCCAGAGGGACTCAGAATAAATATTTCTTGAAGTCCGTTGAAGTTATTTCACTGCTCTAATCTAAGACTTCTCATGAGTTTCAATAGTTATGCAAAAAAAATCACAAATCAGCATGGTTGTGATCTCCTTGGAGTGTCTCCTCTGGCCTGTTGGATAAGAAGCCATAAGATGCTAAGCATTAGTATTTATAGCTGTGTTAACCTGCTGTGTTTTTATGGCAAATTCAGCACCGATTTGGGATCATTTTTACATGGTGTTGGAATATCTACTAAGTAAAACCTTAGCTTTTATTTTTCCCAACGACCTGGGTTTTGTTTGTTTGAATTTACTACCTAAAATACTCTTTAGATAGTAAATTCTGGCTAACTTTTCCTACTGCTCTCTGTCTGTTGTTTTGTCTGAAAAATATAATGCTGGAATTAAAATTTCTCATTTCTGCTACCTTGGGGAGGGTGTTGTTCTGTCCTGAAGGCAGCAGTGGAAGAAACCGAGCCTTTTTATGAGGTCTGTATTGGCATTATGAATTAATTCTAGCAATAGAAATGAGCCAGCATATCAGGGATGATAGGCCTCTCTTGTGGGGGCTTGTAGAAGGAGGTAAGTCTGCTAGTGCTGCTGTGTGTTGGTTATTCTTTCTGTGCAAGGGAACCTGCTTTTATTTCTGTGTTGAATGAGAAGTTGCTGAAAGTGCACAGCTGAGGGTGGGTAGAGCAGAACCATTTTAGTTAAACCTGCTGGCATAAACCTGGGTCAGGCAACGAGTATGAGCACTGTTTTTCAGAGCTGCCACTGAAACAGGCTTCATTGGATTTCAGCTGGATTTGCAAGGCTGTCTGCAAGTGTGTCATGTTTGAACTGTATGGTCTATGACCACAAAACTTCAGAGTGCTGCTCTGTATGGTTGGCTGAACTTTACATAGTTAGGATTGGCTTAACTTTACATAGGAAGTGTTTCAACAGTGTCCTAGAGGTTGGTATAGGGCACAGCTTGCTGTGGAAGCCATCTCCAGGGTGAAATGAAGTGTTTGTCTGATGTTTGTCATGTTATTTTGGAATAGCAGGGCTCATGCTTTGGCTTATAGTACTGTATAAACTACAAGGAGAAAGAAATAGAGCAGCTTGTAGGGAGCTGTGGTAGGAAGTGAGAGAATCACATACTTGAGTAATTCATTAGGTGATTCATCCTGTTCTTTGGATCTGTAATAGGAATTAGTACTTCTCCTTATGCAGTGGAGGGAAAAATTAATTCAGAGTTTCTAGAACAGCATAAGAAGTGACTTTGAAGCCTTGTCAAGTGTTCCTGTGATTTAGAGATCCAGTACATGGGGGCAGTTTATCAGTCTGAGCCAGCTGAGGAACTGCCTTGAATGAAATCATCTTGATCAGCACTGAAATCTGCTGATGGGAAGGTGTGGGCAAAGCCAAATATGTGCCTGCCTCTAGTTTCCTCTTTGATATTGACTTCAGTAAGGTGTTCAAAAAAATATAAAATATAGTAGTCTTGTTTGAATTAAAGCAGTCCAGGGATGCAGGTTTTCTTCAGACAGTGACCTCTTTAGCTGCTGGCAAAAGATGTTGCATTTCTTTACTAGAACAGGCAGCAAGGTAGAGCAGAGCTCTCTGCTCCTCCTCAAAAAGCAGAAACTGTTACGTGTGCAAGAGAAAATCTTTCCAGTTCTGTAACAAAGAAAGAATGGACCTCTTGATCAGACTGTTGGATCACTCCAGCTAAAATTGACTCTCTCAGTGGTATAGACTGGGGCATGGTGTTCTTTCATCCCTCTGATATTACAGCTGTACCTTCCTCCTCTATCTGAAGCCATGGTTCTAATCTTTCTCACTTTCAGGAGGTCCCCTGCCTCCAGCAGGTCCTGTCTGTCCTCAACCAGTCCTCAGAAAAGAGCCACTCCTTGAACTCTCCTGCTTCTTCAGGGAAGCCGAGACTTCTGTTTGCCTTCTGTCAGAATTTGTGCTTCCTGCAACCTGACTTACTTATTGACCCGCTCTTCATATCTTCTGCCTCTGTCATTCCTTCTTGATGCACTTTCTGCCTCTGCTTTCACCTGTCAGGCTGAGTTCCTTCATCTCCAGTGAATCCTCAAGAGAAGGCAGTGTGTTGGGCTCCCCAGATATGAGTGCCTTGCTGTGATATATTTCATTGTCCCTTTGCACTCACATCTTGTATGGAGAGATGCTGTCTTGCTCTGTTGGATGATGGTTTACAGTGCAGGTTCTATAATGAAGATTTTGAGGTATCAAACACATTAACACTTGAAATGTGTTGTACCTGTTTAGTTCACAACCTTAGGGAAATTTCCTGAAGATGTTGGCTGCTTACATAATAAACTTATGATCATAACTTTATCTTACCAACAAGGGAACAGATCTAATATTTGCTGTCTGGGGTTGTAACTCTGAGTGTGACTTGCAATAGATTTTGGTGCAATTTGACAAGCTTTATGCTGATTCATTTTGCATATGGAAGAGCTGAAAACTATTCATGCCAACCTTAGTGTGCAGGATGTGAGTCACTGCCTGATGGTCATTGCCTGGTCTGGCTAAAAGGGATATTTTCTATGAACTGAGTCTGTGAATCTTTGCAAATTACCCTTTTACATATTCATGAAAATTTACCTAAATTCATTGCAGCTTTGCACTGCAAGTGAATTGTGTTCTACAAAGTGCCATATGGCCTATGCTTTTATATTTGAACAATCACTGTATCAGAATCATAAAGCCCCCAAACCTGTTCTGAACCATTGGAAGCAAAAATCATTTAACTGCCATGGGGCCATGTAAGAGCTGTGTGTGATTCCCTGCAGGCTTCTTGAAGTCTCTGTTCAGGAGCACATCAACATGTGACCCTGAGCTTCTGTCTTTTTTTGGGGGGGTTTAACCCATTTCTGATGATCCTCCTTGAACACTGGTCTGAGTGTAAGGAGCAGAGTTGGCCAGCTTGATTTTTGTGGAGGGCCAAAAAGTGAGGGTTGTGTGATGTTTAATGATGGGCCAGTTCTTGGGATGACCCACTCTGTGATACTGGAGCCAGTTACTGCCCTGGAAGCATCATCTGAATCTATCCCCTCTGCTTGCCCCATGCAGTCCTGCTGTACTGCCAGGCACAGATCAGTTTTAACGTGCCCCAGCCATGGGCAAGAGCCTCTCAAGACTCTTTGGGCTGTTTTGAATAGGCTGCATTACAGAGTTTCTAGGAGACACAGAGATATATTAGCACTCAGAGAATATTCTGCCTCAGGGATGGAGTTGAAGTCTCCTTCTGATTTTTTAACAGTGTAACTATTATCTATATCAGTGCTTGGCTGGAAAGTCACCATGATGGATGCTGCTGTATATTCAAATGTGCTTCAATTTAGTCTAGACCTTGCTGAGGAAGTAAACATCATCATCCCTAAAGAGACATTAGACTAGGAAACCAGTTTCCCTGAATGGCTTATAGGGAGCTAATTTCTTGGTGAACATCTGTCCCTTTGGGTGACTAGCAGTGGTTAGCCATGATGCACTGGTTTTCAGTGAACACTGTCTTCAAAGGAAGTGTGGAGCAGGAGCAGAGCTGCAGCATCAGGCTGTAAGGCAGCATTCCGTTCTCTGGTAAGAAAGTGAATATTTTGCAATTGCAGATCAGCATGAGATGCTGTGTTTTTGGTTTTTTTAAAAAACATTAAGGAAAAAAAAAATCACATACCTCTATGTTAAGAGGATTAATTAGTCACTGGATGCAAGCCATTAAGTGTAAAATACTATTGTTCTTCTGAAGAGTATATCAGCCAGAACAGGCCAAGTATTGAAGTGTATGTTTGCCTTTTCTCCCATGAACTAATTCATTAGAGTAATTAGTATTTCAAATCTCCTACAGAGATCCACATGGAGGAGAAAAAGAGGGCTTTGGCTAAAAATTAGCTTTATGGAAATCTTTTTTCCAGCTGGCTCTATGTTCAGTCCTTCCTTCCACTCAGACTTGCTTTTCACTTTCACTCCTGATACTGGTAGATTGTTCAGTAAAAGCACTAATGTTCTGTCACAGCACAGACAGAAGATGAGAGAAAGGATGTTTCTGCCTCTCCCTGCTTATTTCTGAGGTGGCAAGCTAAATTGTTATTTCCTTGTAGACATGCAGGGAGCTGAGGAGAAGCAGGAAGGGGAACCACCACCTGGCATCCCGTTCAGCACAAGGTGGGTGATGCACAGCTGTAAGCAGGGTGTCCTGAGAGCTTGTTTTCTCCTGTTCTGGTTCAGGATGACTCACAGTCACCTCTTGCATGGCTCTCGCAGCAATCAACCTTTTCTGAAGCTCTTTCCTCACCCAGATAGCTGTTTCTGCCCTTTAGTTTCAGCAACTGGCTCCCTTTCTCTCCCATCCCTGCCCAGCTGTTGCAGATGCCTCCCCAGCACCCCACTAGGTTGGGATGGAGTCCTTCCATCCACTTTGAACTGCCACTTAAAAGATGGAATGACCCTACCACATCCTTTAAAGGATGTAAGAAAACTTTTTAGATTCTAAAACATTTTAATATTCTAAAAGCTTGCCACAAAGCCTGGATCTGACAGTTGTAGCACTCCAGAGACAAGGGATGGGATGAAGCGTTGCTGCGGTGTGAGTGTTGTGACACTGCGATCTCTGCCATGGGGAGAAATCCTGCTGTTTTCTCCCAGGAGTGGCTCTCCTGTGTACCACTCAAAGTGGTGCAGGGGCCATATCTCTGAGACAGACTGTGCTAATATATATTTAATACAATCTCAGGCACCAGGTTTTGATCTGTGCTGCCTCTTAGGCTCAGCTTTTCACCACTCTCTTGTGCTCCTCCTCCCACCACCCTCCCCTCACCTGCAGGCCAAGGCAGAGCAGGATCTCCATTTCCCTCTTCTACGTCCTGATTTCAAATCATGGTAAGGGCTGGCTTCTGTACTGCAAGTTTTGTGGTGTATGTTTTTCTGAACAGCTGTCTGCCTCTCACTTGTCTGCCTTCCTAGTCGTGCGGGCACATAGGAGGCTCTGCAGGAAGAGTGCTAGAAGTTTATTGTTTCAATTAAAAAGAAAAACAAACAAAAAACCCCAACAAACTTACCCTTCCTGCTTTCATCAGACTACATCTTGCGTGGGATGCTTAAACTGCTGCCTAGAATTGCAAATGCAGCTTGGATCTGGATTTTTTTCCTTAACAACAACAGCCTGGTCTGCAGAAGGTCAATTTACAGCTTATTACAAAGGATGTTCAGGTGTAATTGCTTTGGCAGTTGATTGGGCAGGTGACTTGTATTGGCTGCGACTTTGGAGTTTCGTTCACTCAAACAAGCTGCAGCTGTGCTGGAAATGCCACCAGTGTTTGAGAGAGGGATAGAGGCTGTGATGCAAAACTCACAGGAACATCGCCATTCGGGATGCTTTGGGCATAAGGAATTGTTAACAACAGGTAATTTAGGAAGAAGAGGCTTGCAGTAACATATCCAGTATCTAAGGTAAACAGGTATTTTTATTTGTGCATTTTACTTTCTTGTGTGTGTGCATCCTTAAATATTTCTAAGAATTTGACGATTAGGATTGGAGGAGGGAGAGATTTTGGGTGTCTAACGTGTGTAGGGAATGATAACTGAAATTTCTGTTGTTGCTTCAGCAGCGGTCAGACATCCTATGAACAGTTCTGGAATAGCTCTATGCTGTGTGACTGAAGGTCTGCACTTGGCTCCTGTGCAAATGGTTTTCTGCTACAAAAGCGTCTCTTTTTTTTGGTGTATGGCCATTATTTTTAGAGACCATATGCCCTAAACAAGCTAAATATAGGTAACAAAGTGAATTTTGAGAGTTTATTGATTTGGAATACTGCTAAGATTAAAGGCTTGACAGGAATAGTAATTAAAAGTTTCAGTCCTTTCTCAGGTGAGGGATTTACACAAATGCTGGTGTGACACCACAGCAGGGGAGCAGCAAACCCAAAAGGGCCGTCTCCCCTGACCTGCCATGAGGACAATCAGGCATATGGCTTTAGTGAGGGACCTTCCTCACACTGGACTTCTGTGTTTGCAGATCTCACAGCATTGTTACAAAGTTTAATCATACAGCTATTTTGTACCTAATCAACTTTTCCTTGCTCCCTGGAGAACAGCAGCTGTGGGGGTTACTCACTGAGTGAATCACAGGAAAAATTAGTAGTTGTCTTTGTGAATTATCCCCTCACCCGCTTACCAGATTTCTGGTTGGGATTTTTGCGTTAGTTTTGGTGGGGGTTTCTTTTTTTTTTTTTTTTTTTTTTTTTTTTTTTTTTTTGTTTTTCATTTGTGTTTAACATTAGATTTTAGCTTAATGTGAATGCCTGGGAAAGTCGTGGTGATTTAGATGCTTGTGTAAATTGGCCCTCCTCTGTGGTACTACAGCATGTTGTTGAGTTATTGTACAGTGTTTAAATGAAATATGTTTGGGGGTTATATATAACTAGACTGTTCTGTTAAAAGAAACAAGAGCATTACAAAACATTTTTCTTTGTAACACCTCCAATTTTTGCCGAGCTGTGGCTGCATTTCTCTTTTGTCCTTGCTTTTTCCTGCCTGGCAGAGTTGCATTTAGACCTGGAGCAAATGGCAGACACTCTGCTCACCCTCAGAGAAGCATCTTCAGGTGCTTCTCACTCTGGCTGGGGACGATGAAGGCGTAACTCCCCATTCCTGCACAGCCACAGGGATGGACTTGCCTGACACTTGGTGTGGTCATTCAAAGGGAACGCTTTTGTTGGCAGAGGGTCAGTGTAGTGTGAGAACTTCTCAAATCCATGTACTAGGGGTATGTTACTGTAACAATGTGACAGCTGAAAACTTTCAATAGCTTGCTGTTGGCCAGCTGGATTTTCAGAGAGCCACCAGCCTGCAGCTGATGGTTTTTCAGAGGACAGATCTAGTTCTTGGAATCAGTAGATGTGTAAACAAAATGAAACTGGTCATGAGCTTATATAGGCTGGACTAATGTTAAAAGAAAGAAAAACAACAAAACCCAAAAATTATTTAATTACAAAGAACTTTGAATTGCTATGAGGCTATTTTTCGTTATTTTTCTTGCTTTACATTTTTAAAAATTTTATTTTTTTTATTTAATTTTTAAAGTGCATTTGAAAGTCTTGGCCTTTCATTTTCTCTTCCTGAGTGTTGCTGCCCTCCCTTCCTAGATCCATTAGAGCAGTGATGTTTCTGGGTTGAGTTGAGCTGTTGCCATCCCTTTCTCCACCTCCCACAGCAGTGGCTCTGCTGCTTTCCCCTCGCTGTCACCACCGTGTCTCCCTCTGCTGCCAGGGATGGCACAGGCCCAGGCAAACCTGGCAGAGCTGGGAGCCTGGATGCTGCTCCGTGCTCACTGCAAGAAGCTGACCTAAGGAGACAGGACAAACCTGTGGGATTTCCAGCTGACTACCTGCACAGCCTATTTCCATGGGTCTTGCTGGTAGCGGTTTTATCTGCTGCTTAAATATTTAATTTTCCAATTCAGCTGCGATTCAGTGTGAGGAAAGATGCCTTCTGGAAGAAGTTAGAATGTGCCATGCCAAGTGCTGTCCTGGCTGTTTCCAAGGAGCAGTTAGCAGTTTTGGTTGACCACAATCTCTCAGAGCAAAAGAGATTAACAAAAACTAATTAATTTCTTTTCAAGATTTAAGCCACATACATAAACAGCTAATGTAGCTTTTCTGAGAAGTGTGAAGCAATGTATTTACCTTCTCATGCAATTTTTGAATATCTGGGATGTGGGGCAGCTCCTTTTACTGAACTCTGAAGCAACACAAGTGCTCCAGGAAATGTTAAAACACAGTTGTGGTGAGCTGAGCGTGGCCATTATCCACTCTGTGGGTTTTAAAAAGTGACTGTTAGAAGTGCTTGTCTTCATTGCCAGCTGGCAAGATAAATGTAAACTCTTAAATGTTTCTTTGTTCCTTTTGGGTTGATGGATTTTATTTTTTAATTTGCTTGCTGGGTCATTATTTATTTATTTTTAGCAAGGGAAAAAAAATGATGCTAAACTAATTGGTGGTAAACGTAAGTAACATTTCAGGAAGAAACCTCACTGCTTTGAAACTCATATTCTTGCAGAAGGACATGGAAGTTTTGTAAACTTCCACCGTATGTTTTGCTGGTGTCAGAAATTGTCCTGCCACTGCAGATACTGCTGTAGATGCGGAAGTGATGCACAAACCGCAGATATTATAATGATACATGGTAATGTTTATCTTTTTACCTCTTGTCCTGGGCTTTAGTCTAACCAAGTATATCTGGGAAAGCACTGGGAAGAGATAACCATCAAATCTTAATTTTTCCGGTTATGAAGGTAAACAGCTAGGATTTTCTGGTTACACCATTTTCTTCTTGCCTTTTTTGGAGTACCTGGTGACAGAAAGGGAGTGTTCACTGCCCTACAGAATCCTTCTTAAGTGTGAATCACACTTATGATTTGTTTTTAAATATACTGATGTACAGGTTAAATCAGAACTGGTCTACTGCTTTTGCATTTAATACAATTACTTCTATACTTCGTACAATTCACAAAAAATTCTAGAGTAACTTAAAATTTTTGAATGTGAAATGAAATCCCAATGAAGTTTTAACAGAAAAAAAGAAAGCTTGAATAAAATTCAATATTTTAAAAGTTTACTTGTTAAAAAAAAAAAAAAAGGGGCAACAGAATTGCCAAGTTTTTAACACCGGGTTTTCTATATTTGGTCCCACTTGCTGAGTTCCCACAAAGCATAGGACACATCTGCAAAGCCTTCAGTCACAGTGTGTCGGAAGACGTCTGGTTATCTGGGCATTAGTCCTTCCCTTAAAGCTACATAGAGGTTTGGATGTCAGCCTTCTTTTTTTTGTGAAAACCTATGTGCATGACCTTGAACCAATAGCTGAGTCAGCTGGTAGCTCATTCCCTCTCTGGAAAATGTGGGTGATAAAAGCTCTGGCCACCAAGCCAGGACAAATTGCAGAAGAATGCAAACTATTGTAGAAGGCAGGAGATCAGTATTTTCCACCACTTTGTGTCTTTCATTCAGACCTTTCTGTTCCTTAACACTGGTTTAAAACCCAATGGAATGGAGCTGTTGTTTGGGGAGAAACAAACATAAGGCAGGAGTGGGGTGTGTGGGTAACCCAGGGCTTGGTGTGTGTGGGTGGCTCAGCTGAAGGTGCAAGCAGGAGACACCTTGGCTTCCTTCCCAAAGCTCTGGTGCTCCCAAACCCAGGTGAGGCACTCATGGGTAGGTCAGGCCCGTGTCCAAAGTGCTCTTGCCTGTGCTGTATTAGGGACATAGGACTCTGGCTGTGCTTCCTGAGCCTATTTTGTTTTCCCTTGACTTCTGTTGTACTCTGTACCCATACTCTGTTGCTGTAATGTGGTACAGGTGTAACCACTCAAAATCCATGCAGACAGATTTTGCAGCAATATTGGTCTTTTCTAGTGAAAAGACTGAAATCATTATTCTTTTTGACAGCCAAACTTCTCCAGAGAGTGAATAGGAGGCATTATTCTTAAGTAATGAGGGGATTAAGTGAAATTTCTCAATGCAGTAATATATTCAGCTCCAGATCTGAAATGTTCAAAACATTACTTTGTGACTGCAAAAAATTACTTTAGCCAATGTAAAATGCCAGGGAAATTCCACCATGGATGGTTTGTGATTTGGGGAGATAACATCTTATTTTTTATATATTTATACATATATAAATGTAATTTTTTTCTTCTTTTTTACAAAATCAAATGCAACTACTTTCAGTAACTGAGAAAACCAAAGGGCTGCCTGGGGATCACTCTTTTTTTTCTGTAAGTAGGGGAAAAAAGCAAGCATTAGAGGATGGTGTTTAAATAGTACCTTGCACCTCTCTTTAAGGATATCAGTCTTTTATTCTATTCAAAAGAGAAGCAGAACTGAAACATTGTGGGCAATATTTTATACCAGAACAACGAGCTGAATAGGTAGATTTATGCCCCTTGTTTCATAAATGTTTAAAATAATCTTCACAGATTTTAACTTTATTTTTTTAATAATTGCTTTCCTTATTATGCATCAGCTTTTAAGTTCCACTGTGAAAGAAATACAATTTCAGATGTGAAGGATGTTATTATCAGTATGAAGTGGCAATTTTATATATAGATCATAGTGAAACCTCTCCATATCACTTTCCTTCATGATTTTCTTTTCTGCACCTAGAATGAAAACAAATGTTTTCATCAACTGATTGCTGAGTGTCAGACTGCATGGGTTCTTCTGGACATGCCCCATGATGAGTGGTGACTAGTGGAGAGCCACATCCCTCTGTTTTTAAGCATATCTGCTCTCATAAAGGCACCTGTAAGGAAGCTTTGTGTGGACTTTGTGTGATCAGAGGCACTTGATGCAGGTTTTCTCATGTCACAGTATTCCTTATTCTTTCCAATTCATCTTGTTGCAATAGTATTTGGTTCAATGCAGCTACAACTCTGCTGGTGTTCTGAGACTGCAGTGATCCTGTGAATTCTTGAGTGGCAACCTCTAGCATTTGTTTTGATAACGCTGAACAATGTTAAAAAACAAGTGGCAAGACAAGAACATACTGCTGTATATTATATATACATTGTTGAATAGCTTCAAAACAACATGTAATGATCTGCCACTGAATCTTGCATGCAAGTCTTTGCAGAGGTGGTACAGAAATCTACATGAGTCGTAGGGGAAGACTGTGCCGTGGCAAGCTTTCCCAGGTGCTTCAGGGTGTGAATAATCCCTTTTGGCGACAAGCAGTCAATGAGTGGTCTAACTTTGTCTGCCTGCACTTACAGTCTGATTATTTCCTGTTATTTACAACATTTTGTTAATTGAATTTTCTTAATAGTAGTAAATAATAACCATATGTTGGCTTTCACAGCTTTATTGTACAACAGGCATTAATGCAGTGTAGCTGGTTAGAGCTTTCATACCCCATGACACAGAGTGTGAACCTGGAAGAATTAAAGACATGATAGTTCAGCTCCTTGTGCAGTGTTCTATGTTACAGAAAGATCCCCTTAGAACTTAAGTGGGGTGTTTCTGCAGTTCTAAAATACACCAGGTATTTTCAGGCATCTGTTTTTGGTCTATTGCTATGAAACAAACTTAATAAATATAAATGACATTGAGCTTCATGCTTTTAGCAGACCCAAACTGCTCCCTCTATGGCTATAAAGCTGGTGTTGCCATCCCATATACCCTCATTAGATGGACCAGAAAGGCTGCAGAGTCATCTAGCTTTCAGATTATGACATATCATGCTTTCCTTGGGCAGGCCGGGAATGATAATAAGATTTCTTATTTACTATATTTCTTCTTGGGACAGAGCTGTCCACATGAGCAATAGGTGTGCACTGAATTATCTTACTTTTTTTCTCCTATAGTATTTTAATACTAGGATTGTTGGGGTATGTGATATTTATCTATTTTTAATTCTTCTGGCATGCTTTCTGAGTGGAAAGGACAGTCTATCAGGCTTGCATGGAGCATGTTCACAGCATCAGGCCCTGTACTAAAAGATCCCAACTCTGGGGAGGTGGATTACCACCTTGATTCACATTAGGTATGCTGCTTTTTTCCAGCCACTATAAATACTGCTTTGATTGGCAAGGTAAAGGATTGTATTTTTGGTTCTGCAGGTATATACAGGGCTGCAGTTTACCATAATCACGTGCTGCTGATTTCCAAATGAATGATCCTCACCTTGACATTTCAGTACCTGCAGCGCAGCTCTCTGGGACTGTGGTGGGTGATGGGCAGGTGACGCTTCTGCGCTGTCCCTGCCTGCCTTGCCACTGGGACTGGCAGCAGTGAAGGTAGGTAGGCTCCAGAGGAGGTATGAACTTGAGAGAAGATATAAACCTGCCTGTGTGTGAGGTATGTTCTGGAGAGGGTGCTGCTTTTCCAGACTGCTGCTTTCCCTGTGCCCTGCACCTCCCAGCAGATGAGCACTGGGAACAGATTCAGAAATACTGTTTGCCCAGCTTCATCTCTGTCTCACTCTGTGCATCCGTCTCCTGTTCTGTGTTTGGTTTGTTAATCTGATTTATCAGTCATCTTCCTGTAAAGTACAGGATTAACTTTTGTGTGGTATTTTGAGCATTATACTCCTATTCAAGGTACTTTGTAAGGTAAATAAAGCATGCTTCAATATCAGGGATGCATTATTAGCCCCTGGTGCTTTCACCTGACAACTTTCTTTTTCTGTAAAAATTGTTTTCCACTGCAGTTTCAAAAAGACCTTTTATTTTGTACAGCTTTTCAGTGCAGGGACTTTCAAGATCATCTCTATGTAGTTCTGGTTTTCATTTGTGGTCATTAAACCACCGCTTTGACAAGTCTCTTTCGGTTGTGATGAGAGTGTGTTTTTCCACAGATCAAGTTGACTGAAACTGTTTCATGTTTCCAGTGGTGTAGACATATAACAGGGCACAGATTGCTCGATAATTCTCTGGTGGGTAGAATTAGAGAGGAAAAAAATAATTTGAGAAATTAAAAGATCATTTAAATTATAGCCCTTTGTTCTACCTTGTTAGTTAACATTCCAAACAGCGATGTACAAACTGCATAATTTGTTGTGTGAAAACGTACCAAGTGTGGAGCCATCTGTGTAACAGTTGACACTATTTATATTCAAAAGGGACACTGCCATAGCTGGAAGAGCCCCTATTCCCAGCTAACCATTTCCAGTGTGACTTTAAATTATTGATTTACATTCATTCTCTATTAACCTATTAGGAGTTCATCTGCTGCTTTCAACTCTCATATCATGTTGATGTACTTCTAATTTTCCAAACTGAATAGTGATTTACTGCAAAGATGTTGGGATGAACTGTTCTCCAGTGAATATCTGAAAGCCTCTTACGCTCCAGATATTTTCATTTGAAACCTGCATTGAGTGCTCTGGTACATAACAAGGCCAGCAGCAATTCCTTGGTAATCCTGGAAATGTTTCTTTCTTTTCTGTCCTTCTGGATCCACTGAGTATATGCTTGTATTTCCAAAAAGATCATTTATGACATAACATGCTTGGTGTCTTTGGATGGAATGACCATTCTGGTCTTTCTGGGCTCTGCCCAGAGTGCTCATGGGCAGTGTGAGTTGTTTTTTGTCTTTTTAGGAGGGCTATCCAATCTGCAAAGTGCTTTGAATTTGCTGGGTACTGTATGTGATGTAATTGCTCTTGGTGGCTCTTTTAGGCTTACACTGCTTGAGTGGGTTTTGTTTTGTCCTAAAATATGTTTACAACCACTGGGGAAACCACAGAACTATACAGGATTGAAGTTACCACTAAATGTGAGGTTTTTTTCAGTTAACTTACATTATGAAATAAATTCAGAGAATGTTTGAATTGAAAGTTGTGAGTTAGAAATAATTTTTGAGAGAGTATAATGCAATAGTAAAGTAAAAGGCAAAGTTTCATGAATACCAGGAGAGAGAAATTCTATGTTCTGAGCAGCAGTGGCTTGGATATCCTGGAATGCTGTGGTGTTTTCCTGCCATGCTTGTACAGTAGTTGTACTGCAATGAGAAGAGTCAGAATGCCTGTTTGTGCTTTGAGGTGTGACAGCTTGGTTCCCAGGGAGGTGGCTGGAAAGCCTGTTCCTATGGCTGGGACCAGCCCTAACCTTGCTCTGAAGAGAAGCTGCTGAGCCTGCAAACCTCCCTGCCCACCATTTGGGTGATGGCAGATGAGCTGCTTGATGCAGTCACCATTTAGCTCTCATTTCCTGGCTGAGCCAGAGCCCGCTTTTGTGGATGGCCCTCTTTGTTTTTCCTGTGGCTGTATAAGCTGCTGTGCTGAAGTAGATGCTTGCTTCTTAAGGTGGATGATACCCCTCTGGCTTCTGGAGGGATCCAGCAGGTTGTGTGCTGTGTTCTGGTGACATTAATGGTGATAGCTGCCTCTCAGTGTACCCACAGAGGTGTCAGCTGTAAATGGTGACATGGGGCAGTTGTGCAGTGTGCTGTGCCCCCGCTTCAGAGTGGGGAGAGCCTGCACTGGGAACACTGGTGAGACTCTGGGATTGACTCATCCTAGTGAGTCCCTCCAAGTATGGCAAATGGTTGCTGAAGCTTCTGGCTCTGTGAGAAATGTTGCTTTTGGGCTCGAGCCTTCCTCCACATGCAGAGCTCAGCAGGAGCAGGGAGACCTCCAGTTGACCAGGACACAGTCTCTCCTGGTAGCATATGGAGGCTCCCTGTGTTCAGCCAGGATCTGCTGGGCTCCCTGGGGGGGTCTGCTCTTGGAGTAGAGGTCCTGATGAGCCTAGCTCCATAATCCCACGTTCTTCTTGATTTCTAGCCTCAGGGAACACATCTCCCCTCTTGCATGCAGTCACCAAGAGTTCCTTGACGCTGCCACCACCACAGTGTCAGTGTCACTCCATGTGAAACCCCTCCTGGATGCTGCCACTGCTGAGCTGGACTCAAGGCTGGGTTAACCTGCTGTTACGAGGAGTCTGGATCAGATTCTACTGTGGAACTGCACCAGAACAGATGAAATGTGCTCAGCCTTTTCCTCCCTACTCCTCCATCTTCACCGTGACATCCAGGAGCACCAGGCATTGTCCGGATGCTTTTGTGAGTAGTCAAATGATGAGAAAAGGAACTTTTCCAAGTGCTGTAACAACATGTAACCTAACTCAAATAGGTACTGTAGTTCAGAAACATCATCTCAGCTTGTTCTATTAAAGTATAATTAATTACCATTTCAATAGGGCTGCTACGTTTATGTACTCATTCAGTGCCTGGAAAAAATAACAACAAAGCTTCTTATTATCTAACAGATGATGTTATACATTGTGGATGCAACCTATTAATGTGGAAATACTGGCACATTCATCCAGAATAATTTTTATGGTGTGTTTCCTGACCTAATAATGGAAAAAGTAGGTTAGCTTCCAAGTTTTCTGAGATGGGAATTAAAGCTTTATAGCAAGAAAGTCTTTGATAGTTTTACACAAATGGCTGAAACTTGCAAACCTTGCATATTTTAAATGCTTTATTCCACAATGATGACTTGGAGATATTTCTAATTAATTGTAGTTGTACATCACCACTGAATTTCCTTGGTTTTCCCATTATCTCACTATTTTTTGCAATATAGTGGAATTAAAAAGCAGCGAAAGATACAGCTTACCAAACATGGTGTCATCTGAAAAAATGTGGGCTTATAAAGAGATTTTGTAAAACGTAGTTTACAGAAGCTTATGCAAAGCAGTTTTTCTTCTTCAGGAAGTATTTAGTTTAGCATTGAGCATTCAGGTGCTTTGTTGTTGCTGGAGAGTATATAGCAGGGGATGCCTATAAATACCAAACTGCTTGGTCTGAGCCTGGGTAACATTTTGCCAGAGGTGTATTTGTGAAATAGCTGGTGTATTTATGACCATCTCTAAGATGGCTTCAGTGTTTAATCGATATCTACCCTAGGCATCAAATTGACAGCCTTCCTTTTGGATCTTTGCTTCTTTGCTGGCATAAATGTGAGATGCTGAGCTGTGTTTCAGGAAAATAAAGATTGCCATGTTGGATTAGAGTTGGTGTTCATCAAATGCCATGCGCTTAAGATGCACCTGCACTGCAGGCAAAGGTGTGACTGCAGCGTATGCCGGGGTATTCCATCCATTTCAGGCAAAGGCCCTGACAGCCCCCTGTCCCTCGGTTCCTCCTTGGCGAGTGTCATCCAGCTCCTTCTGCTTCCCTGTCCCAGTTCCACGTTGCTCTGCCGGTAGCGTGGGGGCAGATTGGGACTGGCAATGAGAAGGCAAAAAAGACCAAACTTGGGCAGTGTTGCAGGGAGTTTTGCGACTCTTAAATTCCAGCCCTTGTGATGTTTTGGGAAAGGCATTGAGTATTTGTGCCTTCATCTCCGTTTGACGCTTTACACTCTGAAGAAATTAATTTCTGATGGACTTCTCTGTGCATTGCTTACTGTCATTCTGTATTGTTCAGTGAAAACACCTGCTTGAGCTCTCCTGCTGTGCAGGAATAAATTCTTTTAAAGACTGTGCACTTCTCCAGTGCTTTCAGCATTCTCTTCAGCTAAATTTTACAGCCATGGTCTCTCAGACATCAGATATCCTCTCACTGGATGCTCCGATACTAACTTTTTTAATATAGCACACCTTGTTAGTAGCTGGTTGTCAGAACAGTCATGCTCTGTAGAGTGTTTTCTGAAAAAATGGTTACTGTGTATATGAAGATTACTTTTAGTTTTTTTGCTATTTTGCTTTGCCCTCCACATAGTGGCACATAGGTGTTCTGCCTGAAGAGCAGTCTTGGTTTTTTTCCTGCTTCTGGCCTATTAAAGCCTTGTCTCCTGTACTGAAAATGCAGAGTACTGTAAATTCTGAATCTTTTTGTTTTGTGAAACACCTGTGGTCCGGGAACTGGGCTGAATCTGTCAGATTTCTTTTTTTAGAGCACTGACTTCTGATAGATTCACAGTCTGCATTCGGAGAGTGGCTGAACATGCTCTGGTTCTGACCATGTGTAGGGCTGTGAAGCTGAGAAAAACTTTCTATTGTGGGCCCGTTCACTGCCTCTTTTGTAGTCACTTTCTGCAAAAAGTTCTTGGGCTTATTTTAGTATAAGAAATGTGGTTGAAGAAAATGAAATCAGGGTGTGAAGAGCATGCAATGATTGGAAGGAGTGGCTGCTTGTATTTGCCTGGTGATTTTGTGAGGCTTTATAAGGTAATAGAAATGGTACCTGAGTAAAGTATTTTAAATACTTGTTTATTTTCACAAGTGGACTCAAACTGATGTTTTGTAGTATGATGAAATTGTTTATGCAAATGTTGCTTTGTTTTTAGTCTAATGGCATCCCAGAAAGAATACAAAAACTATTAGGGACTTGGTTTCTGTGGAATTTCTAACAAGGCTTAATAGCACAGGAGTTTAGGGGAAAAAGAAGTTATCTGAAATCCTGTTTACTCATAGTAGTCTGTTCAAATTCCATTGCAGGAATGATAATTGTTTTAGCATTCCCAATACTTGTTTTTTAATGTTTGTTTGCAGAAAGAAAATTAGATTGATTTCAAAATAATCCATTTTCTTTTTTATTATGACAATATTTTCTATGTGAAATGACATGTTTTCATAAACGTTGGACTACTCTGAGCCATCCTGTTTCCTGGAGGACAGGGCAACCTGACAGGTCAATGAGCAGGTAGAAGAGCTGCAGAAGGTGGAAAGAGAAGAGAGTGCGGGTGTCTCCCCATTCCCAGATGAGGACAGAGCTCTGTGGAGTGGAAGGCCACAGTGCTGCCTCAGGACATGTTAAAACCCCTCTTTTAGGAGGACAGCTGTCTTGCACTCTGTCCCGAAGCAGATGCAGTGGCACGGCCCTCCAATTAAGCCTTGCACTGGTACAAAGAGGGGGAAAAAATGCTCCCCATAGCTTTGGAGACCAAGTGTGTCTATTGGAGTGAGTGACAGACAGGCTGGGCATGATCTTCTCATCAAAGCTGGATTTGATTCTGTTGCCAGAATGCTTTAAAGGGTAAAGAGCATTGCTGCTCATTAATTAGTAAAATTGGAGCTGGCTCAAGTGGTGCTTGGAAATATTAACTATTAGACTTTGGATTCATGCCCTTGAAGAAAAAGGAGTTTTATGTTAGTTTCCCAGTTTTCCTTAATAATTCTCCATCTCTTAAAATAATCCTTCAGTTCAGGAAGTATGAGCAGCTTTGGGCAGACAGACCACTCTGAAGGCCAGCACTATAAACCAGGGGTCTTTTAGGGACAAACCAACAGTGCAGTGGAAGTTCTGGATCTAACAAAGCAACATGGCCAGCAGTAAGGGTGAGTTTGGAAAACTCTCAGGAGCTCATGTCACTGTCATTATTGCTCTAGGCAGAAGATCAAAAATGACCAACTCCATCTCACAGTGCTCATCACCAGCTGTGAACCTTTTGCTGGCAGCACGCTTTGTCACCTTTCCCTTGCCAGACTGTATTTTTCTCCCTCTGTCTTTTTTCACCATAGAGGGAGAGAGGTTAGCCATTTCCTGGCTTTCCGGACCCTTTCATGTGAGTCCTCACACTGCCATCCTTTTAGGGATGCTGGAGCTCAAGGTTGAGGTGTGGGTCTGACATAACTCTTTGGACCTGTTTGTAACCCAGGAACCCCCTCCAGTTGCTCAGGGTACAATCACTCCCTCCCACTTGGAGTTTGAACTCAGACAATGTGCCACGTCTCCAGTTTTGGGCTGGTGAGTCTCTGCTTTCCAGAGCCCAGTCACTGGGCACGTGCCAGGTACGTATGGACACATGTTGATATGCAATAGGCTGGAAGCCTTTCAGGTTTTTCCTTATTCTATTGGAAAAAAAGGGTCAGTGGCTCTGTAACATTGCTAAAGCTGTTCAGAGAAAGAGATTGTGTCAGTGCCAAATGCTGTTGTCAGTCTGATCATGTGTGATTGATGAACAGGTTTGAGAGTAACTGAATGGTTTATCTGCCCTGTGGATGGATATGCTTTTCAGATATAAGACCTGCCTCTTTTATAAAATTTGATCATGAATGTGTATAGGCATTATATAACTCAGAAGCAAATACTGTATATGGCAACATGACAGATTAATATATATTGAAGGCCTTGATTTGTTCTCATTTCTGTCCTTCTGGTGGTTTATGGAAACATATAAAAAGTTTTCAAATGACCTTTAAAATTAGCTTGTAACCTCTGTAGTTTATCGTCATTTTCTGATCCTGAGACTGCGTGTTGAAGGATTCATAATTCAGTATTTCAAAAATTGTCAGCGGCTTCACTGTATGAAATCTTAAACATTCTGAATGTATTTCTGGCATTCAGTGGTTGTATTTGTTCATTCAAATGTAATGGATATTGAATAGTACCTATTATCAGCTTGATACAGAAAATATATTTGGGTAATTACATGTGCCTACACTTGATATAAATTTAAATCATCTTCTGCCAAGAGGTCTGGTAAAAGAGAACACCATTTTTTGCATTTTATGAAGACTCAGTTAAGAATTTTTGAATTCATGAGAGAGATCTGTGGGAGAAAGGAGGAGACGCTTCCTTGGTGGTGGTGCACAAAGCAAGGTGTCAGTTCTGTACTTTTAGCAAACCTTTCTGTGCTCTGGGATCATCTTCTGTATTTTACTGGCTTGCAGAGATTACAGCCTCTGTTCATTATAAGCCTCTTTCTGAAGTAGATACAGAAATGGATGATGTAGAGAGTGATATGCTCTTTACTTTTTTTTCTTTTTTTT
>VXBX01003991.1:2269487-2285780 GCA_013400415.1 Scytalopus superciliaris | reverse complement strand
TTTTTTTTTTTTAAATTTTGAGAGTATGTATTTCATTTGCTCAATTGACCTGACATGAAAGATGGACTGACATGTCCGGATGGTACCTTGGCATGACACAGGACAGGTTCTCTCTGGTGTAAATGCCGTGCTCTGCCAACAGTTGTCTCTGCAGTGAGTTAGTTCTCGGCCAGCAACCCTAAGGATCGGTAGCTGCTGAAAGGAGGAAAGGAAACTGGATTTTCTATTTTCTGCAGCCCCAGCCTTTGAGCCAGGAACAGGCATGGTTCACTGACCTAGTGAAGGATACCAGTGAAGGCAGCAGTTTTGCTGAACACAGAACTTTTAGATTGGTTTAAACTCTAGTGAATATTATTTTCACAATGGCCAAGCAGTTCCTTTAGGTCAAGACTAGGAAATGTGTTTCATGTGAATGGAAGAATTTTAATCTGACTTTATTTATCATTCTATGAATTAATGCCTGGAAAGAAGAATTTCATTTTGTCCACATTCATAGGAACTGCTATGATGTATCTTATGCTGCCATAGCAACATAGGAGTGCATGAGTTAGAAATCTCCCAATTATTAGAAAAACTAAATTAAGCCAAATACTGAACAAATTGTATTTGCATAACAACCTAGGTTCTGCCTTCTCTCCTGAAGTTTTGACCTTGTTTCAGGTAAAGGGGTACCCTTGATTCCTGAGAAACAGGCCAGACTGAGATAAACAGTTCATACTGTGATGAAGAGCATGAGAATAGCTGTGGTACTGTATGGCAACTCAAATCTGTGAACATTCAGGCTGCTGAGTGTGCTTGAAATTGTCTTGAAGAGTATTTTAAAAGGTAGTGATGAATGGTAAGAAAAGTTAAGTTCTCTAGCTTATGTTCCTCTTCTGTGAGATAAAGATGCTTATATTTATTTTTTTTCTACATAATGACAAGTGTAACGAAGAATTCCATGGAAAGTGAGGTTGCTGAAAGCTGAGGAAATAGCAAGAATCGTTACCACGTAGAATCTGATGAGTTCTTAATTTTTGACCCAATATTTGAGGAGAGGACTGAGGCTGAACTGGGACAGGTTGTCCAGAGAAGTTGTGGCTGCCCCATCCCTGGAAGCGTTCAAGGTCAAGTTGAATGGAAATCTGAACAACCTGGGAGAGTGGAAGATTCCCCTGCCCACAGCAGGGGAGTTGGACTAGATGATCTTTCATGTCCCTTCCAACACAAACTATTCTAGGATCCTATGGTTTTAAAGATGTTGTGAGGATGAGAATTCTCTATTGCTTTCTGCATGGCATAGGTCTTGTTAGGACAAAAAGGGAGGACACTTTCTAGGGAGTGTCATGGGAAGAAATTTTGGGAAAATATTTCTTTTATTGTGGTCATCATTTCATTTGGAGAACACCCTGCTACTACCCTAATGTCAGAAAGTACCATTCTTCGAGCTCTCAGGGCAAGTGGAAAACCTCATTTTTCTTGTGTTGTCAATGACAAAGCGAGAAATGGTAAGAGGAAATGTGCTGTGGTATTGCTTTGTTTTTAATCTTATTTTTGCTAGTCTTTTTTATTTTAAACGTTATTAATATATCTGTTGTGGCTTGATCTTTTGTCAGAGATTACTAATATGTCTCCAGCCCAGTTTTTCTTCTGTGATTTTATAAATACTTGGTTGCAATATCCATAAAAACATCTGTGGGATTTAATACAGTTTTGTTATGAACTTTTTTTGCCTGAAGCATAAAGTTCTGAAAGTATACTTTTAGCACTGCTTTACAAAAAGTTTCAAAATATGCTGCAGTTGAGAGGATCAGGAAATCATTTTCTTATTTTGCAGTGCTCCTAGCTCAATTGTGATTTAAAATGTCTGTGTAATAGTACACGTGTTTTTAAAAGAAGTGTAAGTGCAGCCAGTTTTAAAACTTCTGCTTAAAGCACCGATAACTCTGTTGGCTTCCAGTAACACTTCAGTACCATTAGGCTGAAATATTGATAATTGCAATTAAACTGAGATTATTTCCCGTACACTTTCTTTCTGCAATGCCTTTTGATGTACTCCCTTTCCTTAGACTTAGTAGATTTGAAATACTTTTTTTTTCTACAGTTGCATCTTGGGGATTGTCTACATCAACTTTTTTTTTTCCAGTAGAGACCAGTTTCCAGCACTGGCCCAGGGGGCTTGGGCTGCCAGATGATGATTTTCCTTTGTGAAGCACCTTTCTGTGACCTCTTCATTCTGGCTTTATAGTGTCCTCATTGTACATGCTGTGTGTATTTGTCACATACACAGCGCATGCAATGTGGACATAATGGAGCTCAATGGCCGTCTGATAACAGATAAAATACCTGCAAGAAATGTTGTTGTGGGCTTGGTTATGTTATGGGGGTTTTTTATTGTAGGATTTTAAAACTTAATGTGGTATGCATGCATACTGTTCTTGTGTATGAGATGGGACTCAAAAACTGTGTTGTAGATACACCAGTGAAAATAAGGCAGTGGCAAGAACTCACAGTGTCATTGCAGCTCTCCCGGCCTCCACAAAAGAAATATATGGACTTGAATAATGCAGGAATCTAATTTTGGCCCCTGATAGCAAGATGATTCATTTTAGGTTCATATATTCTATTATTGTTATTTTGTTGTGTTCCCTCCCCCCCCCCACCCCAGTCTGTGCTTTGTTCTATCACTGAGATTTTTTGGGAAAAATGCCTTTTTCATATAATAGGAAAGTGTTGTGTAAATACTGTATCAACATTTATGTTTTGGGGGTTTATTTATTATTGGGTTTTGTTTGTTTGGGTTTTTTTAAACCAAAAGAGCAAAACAAAACTGAATGTTCTGGCTTTGTTTTTAATAAATAAACCCTATCATTTTTATTCTATTATTTTGAAAATGTTATTTCATGAAAAGTGCTTTAATTGTTGTTTTTTGGTTTGGGGCAGTTCGAGTCACCCATCAGCATTAGCAAATACATGGGACATGTTTTCAGGGACAGTGAGGACATGCCAACAAACAGCTGTCTCAAAGGAACTGCACCGTGAGGGCATCAGGTCAGAATCCTCACGTCATTGCCTGTCCTGAGTCTACATGAATACAGAAAAAGATCTGACATGAGATGATGAAAATTAGTTCCTGATGTTTGTGAAAAAAGTGTACCCAGTCAGAGAGTACCATGGAAACAGTGCTTTACTTACAGGTATTTTTCCCAGAGGACCCAGGATGTGGCCCCTCAAAGCTCTGTCCTGCAGGTGTTGGTAGTGCCGGTGGGAGGTGATGGAGCTCCTCTCTGACCTCGCTCAGTAAGTCCTGCTGTAGTGAGGGACTCCTTGAAGGCTGAGGGGCTCTTCTCTGCCAGGGCAGTTTTGCTTTTGCTGGATTATTTTTTTATTCTTTCCTATAAATCACTATTTGCATTAATCCAATTGCTGGAAAAGGATTATACTCTAAGAATAAAATCCAGTCGTAATTAAAAATGTAAAAGCGGCTTATGTTTTTAGGGCAAAGTTATTAGAGGAAGGTATCAACCTACCAATACTAATACTCCAGTCTCAGCTGGGAGGCTGTTATCGTGATGAGAGTGCCTGATAATGGCCTGGTTACTGAATATTTTATTGTAGATAACTTCTGCTTGTGTTTGCCTTGCATCTTTGTGCATCATAAGCTACTCACACCAGTTTGCCTCTCACAGGCTTTGTGGGCATCCTGTTTTTTTCATTTTTCTGGAAAACTATTTTTTTAGGCGCTAATTTGTCTATATAGCAGAAGCAGGAGGAGTTTGTGATGGCCTGTTCAGGGCGCAAGTGCTGCGGGAATCACCTCTGTAAGAGGATTGAGTCATATTCCAGTCTTCAACATCTGCATCTTAAGCCATCTTTTCATAATGAGTACTCCCTTATCAAATA
The DNA here is from genome assembly GCA_013400415.1 of Scytalopus superciliaris. NCBI lineage: Eukaryota > Metazoa > Chordata > Aves > Passeriformes > Rhinocryptidae > Scytalopus > Scytalopus superciliaris. The sequence continues at coordinate 2,281,898 of VXBX01003991.1, read as the reverse complement.
TCCCTTCTGCATTTGTAGTTTCCATCAACCCCTTATCTGGATGAAGAAAAATGGCAAACTGGGACAGCTCTCAGCCATCCCATTATTCATGCCATGTGTCCAGATTTCAAGCATGCAATTGTCTGGGTTACAGTTTGCAAGCCCACTTTGTCAGTCTTTTTGAGTAGAGCACTTTTTAATTATGTCTTTAGAATTAAATCAATGTAGGGGCTAGAGTTACCTATTATTATTTTTAATCCAAAGATTGAAACTTTCTTTGACCTTTGCTTTCTTCAAATGAGAGGTGTTTAATTTTATCTCTGCCATTTTGAATTAAATGAGTTCTCTGTACAGGAAATTATGCTGAAGGACTTACTTCTTTACAAAGGATTTAGGTGAAAAATGATGCACCCGAGTGGCTCTCAAACTGCATTGTTCAGTCATCTCCACCTTGACTGTGCTCAGCTTCCCAGACTCAAATATCCTTCACCTGACAGGATGTGATTTTTGGTCCTCTGATGGCAGATGAGGTTTGCAGCTGAAGTACTGAATGGAGTTGTGTAGAGCAGCAGTGCCAAACTGCTAAAGGGATAGAAACAAATAACCTCCCAAATGTTCATTTATCTGCCTGTGAGCTATAGATAATTTTTAATGAAGTAATATCTCTGATGTTTCTTTTGGTTTAGGTATGTTTTTCAATGTTTTAGGTTTCCTTTTTCTTGATTTTTTTTTTTCTTTTCCAGTTTAATTTCATGAATTTCATTATTTTTCCTTTCAATAATGGTCTTTGTTCTCCTCCAAGTGGCCCTACGTGGCTTGTGCTTCATTTTTTTGGGGTGTAAGAAACCATGTTGACTTCCTTCTCTGTCTGACTTAGGGAAACTTTCAATTATCTGTCCAGTGTTGTTGGTGTCCCAAGGAGGTGCTGAGGTACTGATTCCTGTTTCACTTGCCTTTTCCTTCTCTTACTCTGTGCTGGGGTTAAGCTGCTCATGTTGAGCCTGGCAGTGCTGGTTCTGGGGTGCCTGATGGCATAGCTCCAGCTGGTAGTCCAAGTTATTTTGAAATGTTTATTTACATAAAATAAATTTAGTCTCTACATAGCACTGAGGAATTCTCTGTATCTCTAGTCTGTTCTAGCAAGAAAGATGCTGTGCCAGAAAAAGCAATTTCATAAGAGGCAGCATTAAAGGACTACATGTTTTTACTGCTGTGCACAGCTGAAGAATTCCAAATTTAGTATTGTCTGCATGTGGTGGAAAAATACAAACTTGGGAAAAAAGACTTGAAAAAAGAGAAACGCAAAGAGTCAGCAGAGTGTTCTTTCATGTATTTCCCTGTAAAAGTCTTGAACCTCAGTGAAGTGCTGATTTTTCCTCTGCTAACACACTTGCAGCTCTGCTGCGTACAGGATGAAATTTGCTTCTTGCTGTCAACAGTCTTGCTCAGCTCGTGTTTGTAGGAGCAGCAGAATTTCATGTGTGCAAGGCTCGTGGAGGGAAACAAGTGCTGGAGATGGAAGTCTGTTACACAGGAAGAACTTGAGACTTTGCCTGTTGTCCTAAATAACCACTAAAGAACAGATCTGCAAAGCTCTACTTTTCAGGTGTTCCTCAGGGACTCTGGTCCCCTTCCCTAAAAGTGAATGTGGAGTAGGCATCTGAACTACCAAACACCTTGGGTTCCCATCATCTGCTCCCCTTGTAAATCACTTGTGCCAGGGAGGGAGCCGTGCCCTGGCTCACAGGCAGCTGCTGGGGCAGGCACAGCTCAGCTGCAGCAGCAGAGGGTCTCTCTCTCTGCCCGTGCTCGGGCTGCTGTGCTGCTGCCAGCGCACCCTGGGCACAGAGGGGGCTGCCTAAACCTGGCCTGATGGGCCATGCCTGGTGGTTTGAGAGTATGCCCGTGTATATGTGCCCGCTGTTAGGAGTCCTTTATTCTGCATCCTCCTGTTTTCTCTCACTGAAGATCAACTGGATAAGGAGCTCTGAGCAGAGGAAGGTGGGTCTGTGTGAGAAGAGTTTGGTGGTTGTTTGGTGCTGGTTACTGCTGTGTTCGTGTTTGAAAAAACAACTGTATGGTGATGTGCTGGGAGGAGGGGTTGTATTTCACCTTTATAATGGTATACCTTTTGATTTTTTGTGACAAAGCCAAGCTCTGGAGTACAGAATCATAGAAGCATTTAGGTTAGAAGATAAGAGTCCAACCATGTGCTGTTAACCTTCTTTCTGTACCAGTTCCTGAGCAATAACTCCTGCCTTGGGTACTGCAGAGCCATGCTGTGCCGATGAGTGCTGTTTGCAGTAAATGAAACATCTGCAGGTTCAGGTTGAGCTATGTGGCAGTGTGATGGACATGGCACAGGATCTGCCCAGAACAAAGGCACTTGCTGTACTTCTACCTCCTTGTATTGGAGGCTGGAATTTTGCAGCTGCCTTTCAGCAGGAAGGATGGAAAGAAATGAGCTGCCTCTGGGCAGCTGCTGAGGCTGACCTTGTCTCTCCCGCCAGGGGCAGTCTTCCCCAAAGCAATCCTTGCTGGCCCCTTTCCTGCCCTCGTGCCTTGTGGATTAGAAATGACTGGGGCTGCTTGTGAAGGCACTCAGGGGTGAGGGACAAGGTCCAGAGAGATCCTGGCTTCAGGATCCAGGGCACATTCCCAAAGCTCCGTGGAGGGCAGCTCTGCATTTTTTCCCTTCTCTTCCATTAATTGTTTTCAGATACTCTCTCCTTGCTATTTTCTGCATTTTTCTTCCTCTGTTTGCATTTTTCCCATAACTTCCCTTTTCCTCTGTAGGATTATGTTTTTCATGAGAACTGTTGGTAGAACAGAACTTTGGTAGAACTACAAAATATTTTTGTTTTGAGCTTTTTCATATTCAACAGTTAGAAAAGCTGTGGGGCTTTTTAATTACTCTGACAATGAAGAAAAAGATTTCTTTTGGTATTTTTTTTTGTCATGCTTCCTTGAACAACTTTAAAACTGTAATTAATATTGTAACATTTACTGTGGGCTTTTTTGCATTATGCTGATAGTGTGGATTTGAAGTTGCATAGGTATATCCCCAAAGGCTGTGCACAAATGAATTCACTGTTATTGATGAGCATTCAGACTGACAAAAACAGTGACACCGAGAGTTAGATGTTGAAAAAGGACGTAACACAAATAATTTAAATATTTTTCTCATGTTTGAATATATTTGTGGTGTCTGATTGAGCTGGTTAGCAAAATAAAGACAGATGGCAATGAATTCATTCCAACATGTTTTCAGCTATTCTGACTTCTCGCAGCCCTTGTGCAAATGACTTTCTTGTTTAAATTTCCCTTGCTGCTGTTGTCCACACCCTGTCTGGGAAATCCAAAGGTAGTGTGCTTAGAATATGTATGGATAATTGATTTTTATATGCAAAATAAAAAGGACAGTAATGGAAAGAGGAGCTGCCTATGATTAGCCTATATATTCAGTGGTGCAGTGAGTAAGAATTTAACTTCTTTAAAGATCATGTCAAAACTTAACACGATTAGAACAGAGTTTATCATAATTGAATTTTAGTCATGTACCTTTCAAATTTTAAAGACGGCACGGTGACTTGCAGTGCTGTCTTCATTAGGAAGAGTGAGAACTTTGCTGTTAATATAAGCAATGAGCAGCAAGAGCAGGCACCTGCCCTGGCCTGCCTGTGCATCCCTCAGCAGCTCACCTGTTTCTGTAGACACTGCCAGGGTGATGTGACCATCACTTCTGTGTGTGGGAATGCTCAGCAAATATGCTCTGATGAAAATTTTAAACAGTTTATAGGTCACAGCAGAAAAAGCAAGTGGGAATGAGAGGCAATGACCTGCAAGGGCTGTAACCACTTGTAATTGTTGCTTTGTCCAACAACTCCAGTGTTCTTGAAGATTCTGCCATAAATAAATATAATCTTTAATGTTTTTATCTTAATGCAATAATTACATTGTCTAGTAAACTCATCTGTGGCTTTAGATGAATACTTGATATTTCCAGGATTCCATTAACCAGTCAGCATCCTGTCTCATTCCTTTGACATATTTCAAAAGTGCCCATTATCTTGCTACTTCCATATGGAGAAGTTATTAAAATCCATGTATATTGCTGGTAATGCATTACTCAATGTGAAAAAGTGTGCAGAAAACACAGTAGTAAAGTAGTATTTACTGTAGTATAAATTGTTGGAGTTAGTTTGCACAGAGTTTGTGTAACTGCTCAGTTGGTTTGGTTCTTCTGTTCTATCTAAGTACTGCTATTGAATTTGTAGCTCTTGAATATAGGAGATTAAACTTGTTTTCCCTTGCTGTCGGGCCTCCTAACAGTGCCTGTAGTGTGGATATGCTCTGCTATTATCCCTTCCAGGCCACCCCTCTGTTTGCCCCCACTGCCTGTTGTGGGTGTGTGCATGGGCAGAGTGAGGAGGGGACAGGTCTAGCTTAGCACTCCTCACCCTTCCCTGCCTCCTGTGCTCCTGGAGGATGCTGTGCTGCCTGCTGCTGACAGGAACTGCCAGCCCTGGAAGGGAAGGATGCCCACAGGGTATAAACTGTAGGAGTACTGTCTTAGTAGGGCTGCTCAAGATCAGGAATAGTGCCTGTGCCCATCATAAAGCTTTGGAGTTTTGAGTGTGGGGGTGTTAAGGGAGAAGGATTAGTCTTCCTGTGGGAGCACTGTCTGTCTGTGCTAACAGCCTCCTGCAGCTCAGTGTAACTGGAATCCTGGCAGCAAGTGTTGGTTTTGCCACTCTCTATCCATTTAGAGCTTGTTCCACCCCTGACAGAGCCCTGGGTGTGCCTGGGATTGCTGCAGCAGCTGCCCTGTAACTAGGTCTGGCCTGGCCTCTCACAGTCTGTCCTGAGCCAGACCAGTGCTTAGACTACCCTTAAATGAAGGTGGCTGTGGGCTTATGGTCAGAAGGCTCCAACTGAGGCAGCTGCAAAATCTAACATTTTCTGACTCTGAATTGACACCATGTCCATTAATGGAAATGTTTTCTCCCTAGATGTAATAGACCAAACAAAAAGAAAAGCATAAATAGTGAGGTTAAAAACTGTGTGCTAAAAATGTAGTGCTGTTTTGTGCTGGAGGTGGTGAGAGGACCAGAAGTACTTTGATAGAAGGAAAGAGGTGGAAACTTAAAGGAAGGGGGGGAAAAAAAATAAGGGCTTGTGCATATGCATCATTCAGTGGAGAGGGTAGGAGGGAATACATTGACATCTCTAGATGCAAACTAGGATTACAAGGAGTCTAGAGGAGAAGGATGCTCAGGCTCCAGCAGGTATTTTGAGAGAGAGGAACAAAGTAATAGAAGTTCAGGGTGAGGCCAGCCCATCCAGCAGCCCTGTCCACATGGCTGTAAAGCCCCTGGAGCCAGGGAGTGCCAGAACCGTCAGCCCTGCTCTGTCTCCTTTTGCTAATCTGGAGATCAAACTGATTCTCCAAGTGAAACCTTTGGGGAGGCCGGGAGGTAAAAGCCACCAATAAACCCAGGAATCTAAGGGAATGTCAGCCCTTGAAGAGGTGGTGACTTTGTCGTCTCTAAACATATTTCAGACAGAAGAGCTATGTTTGTGGGAATACGAGCATCTTCTCAGGGGCTGTTGCTGCCCTTGAGGGCTCTGTTGCAGGGCTGATTTGTTGGCTGTGCATAATGTCGGTCCTGAGCTCAGTTTGTTCAGTTGTGTGCCTGCAAGCAGCTCCTGACTGGGTTATCCCTCCTCATAATTCCAAACATGTAGCTGCCAGTTCAGTGTGTGCCTCCCCAGCACTGTGTGCTGTGAAAAGGCAGCCATGGAAGAACCAGTGTGGTGATGGCAGGCTGGTAATGTGCTCCCTGTTTCACCAGAGTGCACTGTGGTGGTTCAGGAGTGCTGACACATTTAACTCGGACAAACCTAAGGCCTGACTTTTATCACAAGTCTAGTTTATTGAAGAAGTAATTTTTTCATTTTTATTCTGTTTTGTTTGCCACAAAAATAGCATGCAATTGAGGGGAACGTGCTGTATTTTTGTATCCTTTGTATGTCTCATACTTTGGCATTTAGTGTAGTGCTGTAGCACGTTCAGCATGTGGTATAGTCTCATTCAGTCCCATCTCTTTTACATTTCCAACAGTGAAACATCAAAGTGTCTCTTTTCTTTCTCTCTCTCCTCTCCTGTCCTGTGTTCCTGTCTTGCTTTCCATTCCAGATACCCATTCTTAGGAAACTTTCAGAAAAGGCTTTCACAGAATCTTGTGTCCTGCTTTTTTGTTTGAATTTATTTAGCTCATCACAGCCTGACTTGCGTATAGGAAGAAATTGTGTTGCCAGGTCCTAGCACTGACAGCATGAGAGAACATTTTCACAGGGTAGAGATAGGAGTATGTCTCTGGCAAATAAAAACCTACATTAGACTTGTTCATGTCTTGAACAGAGTAGCAGAGTCACATTTCACCATTGAGGATAGGCAAACCACTGTGCTCATACAGTAACACAAACCTAGGAGATTAAGCAGCTCCCACTGCTTTCTGTCGCTGTGATGCTGCTGGTACCTGACAGTTATGAAAGCTCAAGTGGGGCTGCCAAAATGTGCCATACTCATACTTCTCTTACTGCAGGTAGTTTTGACTCCTGTGAGTCTTTGCAAATTGTCATTTTTGTAAATGAAGACTTTCAAGTCATTAAGGCGTGACCTGCAAAATGTCATTGCTAATTTATTTTCTCTCTGTCACCAGTCATGGAAAGACTTGGCTGTGTGTTCTTTTAACTCATTTATTTGTTAAGTTCACAGATCATGATATTTTTAGCTTCTACTGAATACCCTCTGCTTTTAGGGCAGTCTAGTAAAGCTCCTGTGCTGGTATTACCCTGGTTTATGTGGCTCTGTTGTGATATTGTTAGTCCAAGAAATGTTCTCTTCTTACTGTTTCATCTGGGGAGAAACTGGTGGCAGATGCAACTGCTCAAAGAGGAAATTGTGGTGCAGACTGCTCCTACTTGCATGAACTACCTGGTGCCTGTATTGAGAGATCTCTGCTCCAGTATGGATTGCTGCAGAGTTAGTCTGACTTTGTCGTGAGCTCTCACCCACAGACAGACAATAGAATTGTAGAACCATAGCATGGTTAAGGTTGAAAAAGACCTGTGAGGTGATTGAATCCAACCATAAACCTCACACTGCCATGTTCATCACTAAACCACGTGCCCAAGTGCCACATCCATATGGTTTTTGAACCCTTCCAGGACTGTGACTACACCAGTGCACTGGGCAGCCTGTTTGCAGTGCCTCACCACCCTTTCAGTGAAGCAATTTTCCTTTATATCTAAACTTCTGGTGCAACTTTCCCAGCTCTGTTGCCCTTCTCTGGACATGCTCCAGGCCCTTCGATATCTTTCTTCTAATGAGGTGCCCAGAACTGAATGCAGGACCCAAGGTGTGGCTTCACCAGTGCCCAGTACAGAAGGTACTGTTGTCATGTTGGACACACTATAGCTGGTACAAGCCAGGGTGCCATTGGCCATCTCGTCCATGCTCATGTATTCAGGGTATCACTTATTTAAAAATATCTTAGTTGTGTTGCATTTTTTCCCTCACAAAGGTTATGGTTTTTAGGTAAGTAGACTAAGAGTTTAGTTGGAATGTGTGAAAGATTTCAGAGAAACGTGACCTTGCTGTGCAGTGAAAATGCTTTCAACATTGAACAGCAAAGAAAGACAAGAAGTTTGTCTGAGGGCCAAATGTGTGATTCATACCATTAGGGTGAAGTTTGGCACTTCATATCATCATCTCATGTCTGAGAATGAGCTTATGCTTCTCCTTTAGAGACACAATTTACTTTTATTCTGGCCCTTTCTTTGACCTGCTCACCAAAGATTCTTGATGCTGCTGAGCAATGATGGATGTGTTCAGAGGAGAAGCTGTCATGTCACCCTCGGGTGGCTGTGGCCTTTGAGGATGGTAAGAACTAGAGCCAAAATTGGTGCCTGAGAAGGTTTGCTTTTGGCTTCGTTTCTTCCTCTCCCAGTCTTTCTATTTTTGATTGTTTGAGGGTGTGGGCTGGGGCAGGAGGGGAATTGAATGTCTGATTATGATTTCAGAGTTAAAAGTAGAAGCTGGATGATACAAATGTAAAGGGTGCAAAAGTGTGTCCTACTGAGCTGCTTGTTTAGGAGAGAGCCTTGAAAGGGTTGTGCTCCAGACTTTGAGTCTTCAATCACTTCTGGAAAGCTGAAATCTTCCCGGTACTTTAAGGAAGTAAAGTGAGTAATCTTTTTAATACCCAATTATTGGAGCTGATTGAAGCTGTAGAAAATTTGCATCACAGGGATGTTTTCAATGAAATTTTGCATTTTAAGAGGTGTATGCTTTTGAGAAATCTTGTTTTTCTTCATATTGATACAATTCTGAACTGGAACAGACAAAAAAGTATTTTTGTAGAAATGCTTATAAAAATACTGCTCTGTGTCTGGACCAGATCTATGTAACAGTTGCTAGGAGCCAAAAATGAGTGTGACACTTCAGAATCTGACTTGATGTGTGGGAACTAATTTTTATTTAGAAAAAAATAAGATCACATGGATGCATAGATATTTTCTTTTTTTTCCCCCTAGTTCTCCTTGCCAACTTGGGCTGAAATTAGAACGGTGTAAGTCACTAAATTGCTCTAAGAAAGCCTGTTTTTTAATAGCTCTAACTTAGCAACCTAGAATTAAAGTTCATGTGTGTCAGATGGCATCTGAATTATCGAGGATTCTTTTTTTTTTCCTTCAGCAAAACTAAACTTCTAATTTCCAGGGCAGCCCCTTGCCCCCACTTGTGCTTGTGTTATTTTTGCTGGCTGATGCTTGCCTGGGGTAGCAGAGTTTTCAATGAGGTTGCTTTCCTGCTTTTCCCCTGAAGGTAACCGGTTACCATGCCCTTTGCCCCAAAGTGTGTTCATCAACTGCTCTGAATTCCATTATAGTAAATATAGTAATGTTATAGTAAACTATTTATTCCTTATCACTGGGTGTGGTATTGAGTGCTTGCACTTTCCTTGTGCATGTCAGAACATGCCATTTTTTCACTATGACTTGTTTAATTAACCATGACAATTGTTTTTCTGAGTTGTAAGAGACATTATGGTTCAAATTCTTTTGGAGAAAGGTGTTACTTGCTTGGAGACTCATATTTTTATGGGGATTTGTAATGAGAGTCACTGCACAAGAGAGGCCCTGCTTTCCTCTTGATGAAGTATTTTTGGTTTTTTCTTTGCTTCCTGCCAGAGGGTGTGTACAACATTGAGGGGCAATGTACTAGCAAGGTTGTTTGGTCTGCTGTCTCAGTGCAGGTCGGGGATGGAGATCCATGTGGCAGCAAAGATCCAGAGGTTATTGATGTGTTAGAAAGCACAGATACACCTGAGAATGATCACGTAGGAATTAGGTCTTCTCCCCCCAAAAAGGTGGGAGACTCAGTAGCCCAACTGAAGTGTGTCTGCACAAGTGCACACAGCATGGGCAACAGACAGGAGGGTGTGAAAGTCTTTGTGCAGCAGGAAAACTATGGAACTTGGGGGGAAAGAGAGTTTGACTTTTGGGGGAAGAGGCAGGCAACTCAGGAGACTACAAGGCTGTCATGACTTCATGCAGGGAAAAGATGAGAAGGACCAAATCCCAGCTAGAACCTACTCTGGGTACTGCTATAAAAGACAATAAAAAATGTTGCTATAATTAGATCAGGAACAAAAGGAGGGCTAAGGAGAATCTCTATCCTTTACTGGATGCAGTGACAGAGGCTGAGGTACCTAATGCCTTCTTTGCCTCAGTCTTTAATAGTAAACCCAGTTGTTCTCTGGGCCCCTGAGTGGGAAGACAGAGTTGGGGAGCAGAATGAAGCCCCCATAATCCAAGGGGGAAGTCTCTGGGGCAGGATGGGATCCACCCAAGGGTACTGAGGGAGCTGGTGGAAGAGTTCACTGAACCACTGTCCATCACTTCCCAGCAGTGCTGGCTGACTGGGGAGGTCCCCTTTGGAAGTTAGCAACTCTGATGCCCATCTACAGGAAACGCCAGAAGGAAGATCTGGGGAGCTACAGGCCCTTTATAAGAGGAATTTTCCATGAGATGATAAAAATTTTCTGTGTAATCCTGCTTTGGTTTTTCCTTCAATAATATTTCCTAGCTGCTGATCTTTGTTGTTTAGCTCCACTACTCTCTGCCTCAAGGGTGTGTATTAGTGGGTTTCTCAGATCTGTGCAGTAAAACTCAGAGTACCAGAGGCAATTCCCAGGCCCACAGCAGTGTAGCTGGGATCCCAGAGAGGAAATGCTGGCCTGTCAGGATTACACTGAGATTGTTTATCCCAGTCCACTGCAGGAGCAAGTGCTGGGGCTGCATGTGCTGAAATAGTCCCAAATTACAACCTTTTGGCCATGGATCCCCTCTAGCTGGCAGTGTTGCAAGCGAAGTACAGTAAATTCACATCCCATGAGTATTCATTCATTCTTCTGTACCAAACAAACCGAAGGCCCACAGCCTCTTGTGGACCTTCTAAGAGTAACAACTTTACTTGGTTCAGACTCTATAGAAGCTCCAGAATCTGTATCACTGAAAAGGTATTTTGCAAGGTAAAAATTGTTAGAAATAGAAATATCTTCCTTCTAAAATATGTATGGGGTTGAGGGTTTAGATTTGACTTTTTAAAATCAAGGATGAAAATACAATTTTCAAAGTTTTGAGATGGACCCAGTGAACCCTCAAGCACAAGTAAATTATTTGGATTCTTTTGTGTAAGACAATAAGCCTTGCTAGGGCACCGCTGGTAATTGATAAAGTGCTTTAGCATACGTTTTCATAAGGCTTTTTGTGTACAAGAGCTGAGTTATGCCCATGTGGGATGTGGAAAAACTCTGTTTTGAGTCTTTTATTTCATTACATGATCGAACCCACTGAGAGCAAGAGAAAGTACCCAAAATAAGGTTGCAGGAGTGTGCTCCACATGTGATAATAGTCTTTGGGTTTTGTCATGTTGGATCATCTGACGGTGTCTCCTGGTATGACGCCTGAATAAAATAACTTGTTCCTGTGTATTTCAGGCAGCCTCAAATGTTGTGGGTTTGGATTGAAATCCTTTGTAATGCTTTCAGTTCCACAGGGACTTACACTGGTGAGACATGTATAAGCTCACAGCTTTTGTAACTCTAATCTTGTTAGTTAAAAGGTGGCATGCTGATAGTTCCATTTCACAGTTGAATTTTTTTAATTATCTCTGAAGATGGATTTTAGCTTCTCAATTTTGGCCATGAGGTAGCATAACCTACAACACAGTATGCAGAAAGAAACCTCAAATTGAATCTGCTTCAGGTCGTTTTTTAGTTCCGAATCTATATTTATCTGCACAAGAAAGTTTTAACTTGACCTAAGGAAAAAAGAACAAATCAATAAATCCAATGAGGGTTTGCAATGTAGCACTGATATAAAATATGATTTATTTAGTCTGTAATCACAAAAAACTGTTATATACTGCTGCCACTGGGGGAATATAAGTGCTGAATGGTTAAACACAACTTGCTTTAAATGTTTTGTGTTTTGGCTTCACTATAGATAAAGGATGATTTTGAAATCGATATTGAACTGAAATATCCAAGCAGTAACTTCTATGGATTTTTTAATAAGCATACATCTATCTATCTATCTATCTATCTACCTATGTGTATATATATAAAAATACATGAGATATACTTTACCACCCATATATAAGCATGTATAGTGTGTATGCAATTATATATCCAGTGTTCCCTTTATATGTATCACTGTAGAATTCCTCAAGGACAGATCTGATCTCCTGAAAATTCAGGACTCCACTCACTTTGAGATACTCTTACTTTGGCCAAATGATTCTATTCACAGGTTAGCACAATAAATATGGTATGTCAATGGTCTGGCTGGGAATGATTTGTCCCCAGGCTTTTTAGGTTATCAGAAATCATAGAAAGGAGTATGCTTTTGGATGGAAAGCAGTGTAGGAATTTACCACCATGTCTGTATGCTTTGAACCAAGTTTTCAAATCAGTCAGTAAATGACATTTCCATGTCATATGTTAATTTAGAAGAGCACAGATTTCCCAGAGTGTGCTATGTGGTCTGTTTAATGTTTAATGCCTGTGCACTGACTGTATACAATGTTTAAGGGTAAGTGCAGAGTTCATGTTGTTGAGCAAATGAGGCATTGAGAGCTTGTGAGAAGCTTCAGGAAAATGTTTTCCATATGCTTTGCTGGCTGACCCTGAAATGCAGAATATCCAATCATGTGGCTTTTATGTAGACTGTGTCTTGTTTTGAACCTCAGGACTGAAATCCTTGCAGCTCTCTAAGCTGCTCTACCCATGTACCAGCACTGGGCAGGTATTGGTACCTAATCAGCCAAAGGCTCTGAATGGTGTTCCTGTGCAGCTTTACCTC